>JADDOH010023256.1:0-71875 GCA_016648135.1 Agrypnia vestita | reverse complement strand
ACTTTCAATGTAAGCTGGAGCATTTTCGTCCCACTCAAGATTTTGCTTCCAACACTCTTGAACTAATAATTTTAATAACGTGGTAACTGGACCTAACAAAGAAAAAGGGTCGAAGAGTCTAGCAGTGGAGAGAATTATGCGCTTGGTGCATCTATCCAATTGACACACATCGGCGTTAATCTTGAATAGGAATGCGTCATCGGTAGGATTCCATCGGAGACCTACGATTTGTGTATAAGCCTCTTCATCAAATTGAACGAGCTTCGGCAATTTGAGATCAGCGGGAATTTTTTCCATTAATTCGGTACTGTTTGAGACCCATTTACCTAGGTGGAAACCACCAGATTTGAATAACTGGACTAGATCGCTATGAAGTTGGTAAGCGTTGTCAACCGTATCGACAGAAGAAATGTAGTCATCCATGTAAAAGTGTTTTTTGGCTGCCCATGCAGCTGCGGGCCAGCGAGAGCGTTCATCTGCTGCTAGTTGCCTTATGACGCGCATTGCCAGATATGGCGAACTCGAAATCCCAAAGCAACCGCGATTAAACTCGTAAGTTTGGATCGGGTCGCTAGGATGGAATCTGAATAATATACGCTGAAATCGGTGATGTTCTGGTTTCAATTTAACTTGGAAATACATCTTCTCGATGTCTGCTGAGAGCGCAATCGGGAAGAGCCTAAGATTTATTAGTAACTCAAAGATGCTAACTTGCAGATTTGACCCAATATATAGCAGATCATTAAGTGATTTAGTCGAACTTGACTTACAGCTAGCGTTTACGACTATTCGCGTGCGGGAAGTTAATTTTTCCGGACGATAAACAGCATGATGTGGCATATAATAGCATGGACCGGGTGCGAGGTTATCAATCGCATTGATATAACCCTTGTCAATATAATCTTTAATGGTTTCATTGTAATCCTTGCGTAGTTCAGGAATAGAATCTAACCGTTTTTCCAATTGAAGAAAGCGTATTTTAGCAATTGTGTCTGTACGACCAATTTCCGTTGGTTCGCATTTAAATGGTAATGCTACAGTATAACGTCCCGTCGCATCGCGTGTGAACGTTTCGGTGAATATTTGTTCGCAAGCTGCGTCATCAGGACTTAAATGTTTTCTAATCGGTACATTTTCCAATTCCCAAAAGCGTTGCGTTAAATTTTCTAAAGAAGGTTCGTCAACTATTGCGTGTAGGGCGCGTTCAATCGGTTGCACGACACAGTCTGCTTTTCCCATGATGACATAGCCAAACGAGGTTTGTATCCCGACTGCATTTGAGTCGGATGACATCACCTTTTGGTTTCCCAGCAAGAAAGGAAATATTTCATTGCCTATTAAAAGATCAATATCCGCGGGCGTATGGAATTTTTCATCAGCTAAGGGTAGGCCGTGCAAATGTTGTAGTTTGTGAATGTTCACATAAGCGTTTGGAACTTTATCCGATATTGTGCTGATTACACGTGCGTTTATTTTGAATCTGCAGCGTGCATCAAAGCGCGAATAGATTGTCAAATCAGCGAGGCCAAATACTGGCTTTTCCGAGTTCCCTATGCCTCTGACTGTTGCTGGAGAATTTAAAATATTCAGGTTAAGGCGATCACAACAATTTTTTGTAATAAAATGACTTGTAGAACCACTGTCTAACAATGCTCTGATTTTTAATCTTTTGCCGGAATCGTTTAAAGCGTATATTACCGCAGTAGGTAACAGAGTAATCGAATTAGAAGAGCTTGGACGCGTCTGGTTATACGTTACATTGCTATGCATAGAGAGTGGAAAATTGGAAGCGACGGCTGCGTTTGCCGTTTGTGATTGTGGGGCGGGCGATGATGTTTGCGCGCGGTTAAGCGACGTATTAGCATTAGACGATAAGCGTGTATTTGCCATCGAAGACTCTATGTGAAGTTTAGTGTGATGCATTCGCTGGCAGATGGCGCATCTATTTTGCGATTTACATTTTTTCACACTATGAAAGCCCAAACAATTAAAACATAAATTATTATTTTTCACGAAATCATTTCTATGATGAGAATTTAAAATAAGAAACTTATCGCATTTATAAAGTGGATGAGGATTATCGTTTTTACAAAAAGGACACTTAGGAAAGCTGTTATTGACAACGAATGATTGCGCAGAATAATTTTGTCTTTTATTATAATTTTTATTAACTTGCGAAGTAGAAGATTTATTATGATTTGAAGTGTTAGTTTGAAAAGACCCTGCGTTACGAAGCGTGTATATTCGGTTTTGTTCCTTCACAAATGTAATCAATGACTCAAATGTCGGTATATTTTCATGGCGTTTTGCTTGTTCAAAAAGTGTTACAGTTTCTTTATCCAATTTGGATAACGCGATATGTGTAAACGTAAAGTCAGCTAGATCATCTAATTGAAGTTGTGTCAATGCGGAAAATGCGGAATAGAATTTTTCTAAGAACGTGTCTAATGCGTTTTGCGAGGGAGTTTGACTACCCCTGAAATTTAAAATTTGTTCTAGGTATAACGTGGCGAGAGTTCGTTTATCTTGATACTTATTTTTTAGCGATTTCCAGAGAATCTCATAATTAGCTGCAATAGGCGGAACACCTGCACATACCAATGAAGCCTTACCAGTAAGTTTTCCGACAAGGTATTGTACCTTTTCCGCGTTTGACAGATGCGGATTTTTATGAATTAGCGAATTAAAATTTTCGTAAAATAAAACCCATTGGTTTGGATTACCATCGAAACTTTTCAATTCTAATGCCGGAAGCTTGCTATTTATTTTTTCGTAATTATTTATTAGCGGTTTTTGATTTTCTAATTTTGTAAGCCCTACTTGTATCGCTTTTATCTGACAATACAATATAACTCGTCGAACGCGCAGAGATCTTTGAAATCGGGCTCATATGTAGAATCACAGCTTAGTATCGTTATATTTAACTGGTCCGTTACTTCAGTGTATTCTCTTCTAGTATTTTCCAATGACTGTATGCGTATGAGAAATAGATCTCGTTTTATTTCTTCATCTACTTGTTTACTTAAGTCATGTAAGGATTGCAACATTGAAAATAAACTTTGTTTTTTAGCTTGTAAAATCCGTATCTTGTTTTTTATTTCACTGTCTTTGTTTCGCGTAGCCATTTTGAAAATTCACTGAAGAAATGTGTTGATTGTAATTATTTTTAAAAACTGTAGTATTAATCGAAATTTAAATAAATTAAATATTATTTTTATAATATGAAAAGTTGCAATTAGTTATGACAACCCTGCTTTAGTTTTGAAAAATCTTAAATCTTGATAATTTTTATTAATAATACGCGTTTCTAATAGAAATAAATAACAATTACTTCGACGTTTGATTTTAAACGTGCTTCGGGTTCGGGTTTTTCCGTCAACCGAGCGGAAATTACCGAGCGTGGTGTGCCTTCGGCAATGTTCGGCGCTCTCCGTGTTTCCGAGCTTGTAATTTGTGTACAATTTGAATAGTTTTCAAACGAGTTTGTAGGTAGTATATTTATTTATTATTCACGCAGTTAAATATATAACGAATGGGAATATATTTTTTCAATATAATAGTAACTACGCCAAGTGATTTTATAAGCGTTATGAGATAAATAAGCGTTTTTAACAAAATGTTTTGAATTGAACAAAGTCGTCGTATGCGGTTGTTTTTTGAGGCGATCACGATAGATATAAGCGGAATGTCGGTATTATGTATGCGTTTGGTATGCGATCGTAATTATGTTAGATACAAGGGAAGCTAGGAAGCGGGTATATCCGGTGGAAGGACCATATGGATGGGAGATATTGTGATGGGTAATTGGGAACAAGGCAAGCACTCACCTTTCTTCCTTCGATTTTGCGTTTCTCCTCTTGCCTCTTCTATATCTCCAAACTTCTAGCGGCGAGGTGTTTCACGTTAATTTCAATGTAAAACACTCGCGTCAAGAATTAAATCTTTGATTCAATTTGCGGTAGTTCACAGCGGAAAATTATGCGGTCACTTTTCTATTCCGATATTTTTTCTATTACGATTGCAGCTGTTTTTCCGTATTGTGGCGGCTTCGATTTTCAAAAGTGGAGCGGCTCTAGTACTTGCTTGGTTTCGGGAATGGGTAGGGACTGGGAGAGAAGGAATACCTTTTTCCTAGTTCACAAATTAATTTATGGCGCTAACACCTGCATAACCTAATTCAAAAAGTATGGACAGAAGAAGATGCCCGAAGAGTGGAGACTAGGAATCGTCTATCCACTACACAAGAAAGACAACCAACTCGAGTGCTGTAATTACAGGGGAATAAGGTTGTTAAATACCGGCTATAAAATAATGTCCAACGTCTTGTACAGAAGATTTCTCCCAATGTCCGAGGAAATCATTGGCAACTATCAATACCGGTACAATCAGGCCTGGTAAATCATGCATTGATCAAATTTTCTCCTTAATACAGATCTTAGAAAAAAAAATTACAAATTTTCTCCTTAAAACAGATCTTAGAAACAATGTTTACAAAAAATTAATACAATGTCGAAACTCATCACCTCTTCATAGACTTCAAGGCCACGTATGAAAGCATAAATAGGAACACATTGTACAATGCAATAAGTGAAAATCAATCTGGTGAAACTAACAATGTTCCCAGTAACGAGTCAGGGTTGGCAGTGATCTGTCCAAGCCCTTTGAAGCGGTCCATGGGATGAAACAAGGAGATGGATTGGCCTGCCTCTTATTCAACAAAGCCTTAGAAAGGGTTATTCGTGACTCAGGCATTGAGATAAGAGCAACGATATTTGATAACTCTGTTCGACTTACGCTGATGATATTGACATAATTGCGAAAACGCCTGATGCTTTACGTAATGCCTTCATAAATCTTGAATGTTCTGCCAAAAACATGGGTCTCATAGTAAGCCAGCAGAAGACCAAATACATGGCTGTAGGATGCACCCAAGAAAACCTAACTCTCTCATGTGGAAGTCAAAATTTTGAAAGGGTACCAAGATTTACTGTAGCAAGCACAGAAATGTGTCCACCCATTAAAAATGGATTAGTGCAGGTATAAATTAATTCTAAGAACTAATTCTTGGTACCCGTTATTTTTTTCTACATTTGTAGGGTCTCCCTCAAACATTGAGACCAGTTTAGTCATAACTTTCAACATGTTACAGTTGCCGGCAAACTTCTTGAAATTCTTTGGCGTAGTGGGGGAATGCGCAAAAGACAAAATTTGGGTCTCTTTAGTGGAATGGTACACGCGCAAACTTCCCCCCACTACGCCTTAAAATTTCAAGTTGTTTGCCGGCTACTATAGCATCTTGTATTTTTGTTATTTGTGAAGGATGGCGTAATTTAAGCAAATAAGTTTATTACAAAATAATTCAATATCAACTTTAGCATTGCAAAAAGTGAGTTCCAGAGCTGAAGCACGATAGATTGGTTGCAGTTAGACTTCAGTGCTTAATTTTATAAAAAAATTTAAAGATTCTGCATGTCTGCAGCGAAAAAAAGGTACCGGAAACAAAAAAAAGACATCTTCCGCCGAATATCGGCTATTTAAGCGATTCTGTTTACAAAATCGATTCAAAAGTGCTGTAGCTGTAAGGACAAGTTATCCATGCTGGTGGTTTGCAAGTCGGTGTCCATACTATACGCCAAAGACTACGAGACAGTGGTTTCCATGCGAGGCCATCAAAAAAGCT
Organism: Agrypnia vestita; assembly: GCA_016648135.1. Classification (NCBI taxonomy): domain Eukaryota; kingdom Metazoa; phylum Arthropoda; class Insecta; order Trichoptera; family Phryganeidae; genus Agrypnia; species Agrypnia vestita. Next base: position 66,195 of record JADDOH010023256.1, on the reverse strand, counting down.
ACTTTTGACTTAAAAAAATACATTCCCATCGCTTAGAATGGGCCAAAAAGTATAAAAATTGGGGTGAGATCGAATAACGGCAAATTCTTTTCTCTGAAGAGAACAAATTGAACCTTTTTGGTTCAGATGGTATCCCGTACGTGAGACGGAAGTCTGGAGAACATTTAAGCAAGGAGTGTCTCCAACCAACAGTGAAACATTCTGCCGGACAAATGATTTGGGGATGTTTTTCTTTTTATGGAGTGGGAAAATTAGCCTTCATTGATGGAACTGCGAATGCAAGTTTATAAAAAAAATTTAGAAGACTTTTTTCCATCGATAGAAATGCATTGTTCCCATATTTCTGAGTGCATTTTCCAAGATGACTCTGCGCCGTGCTATCGGGCGAAAACTGTAAGTATTATATTTTTCTAACAATATATTTCGTTATTAACACAAATAAAATTTAAAAATAAAACTAAATTATCAAATTATTTTTAGATCAAAGAATTTATGAATAACAATGGTATAATAACATTGGATTGGCCTGGGAACAGTCCATACCTGAAACCTATAAATAACCTGTGGCATAAAAATGGCCATTTATAATATAAATGTATTGAAGTCTTCCTCAAAGGAAAACCCCAAAAAAAAATTACATGTATGGTATAAGAAAATTTCAGATTACATTTGGTCAATTCAATGCCAAGACGTATTGAAGGTACGATAAAAAATAAAGGAGGACAAAAAAATACTAATAACTTGTATTTTTCTTAGCTAATAGTGTAATTATATTAAAAATGTAACTCTTAATTTTTTTAATTATAATATAGTTGATGAAAAAATTATTTTTGTATTAATTATTTTTTTCCAATAAAGTAAAGGAAACTAAAAACACCCTCTAAAGTATTTTAAGTTCAGATAAAACATATATTTGGTAAAATTGTATATTACCTTGAGCTGCAAATATATTTCACACAACTTTGTGAACTATCTCGCAACGTAAGAATTAGCTGCTAAGCTCTTCGAAATTATAACTAATTATCTGTTAGCTTCAATATCAACTTAGTATTTTGTTGCTTGTTTACATTAGCCACCAGATAGTGTTAAACCTAGGACAGCCACGCTGCTGGGATGATATGCCTCCAGGTGTGGAGAACGGAAGAGAGCCTCGATGCCAATGCTTTCCCAATGTGCTAGGCAAAGCATTCCAACTTGCGACCCAGGATACACGCTCATTCATTCATGCAACTACTTGTAAATAACTTTTAACATACGAACTGTAATGATCACTGTAATCTTTTTATACGTGGAATTTAACCAATAAAGTACCCTCTTTGATTTACGTGTTATCCATAACTCTAAGTTGTTGTATCAATCTAAATGTAATCGGAATTCAAAGTACATGTGGGAATTGTGTATAATGTAATTCATTATAAAAGTGAAAGTGTACTCAATATGGTAAAGCATTACCGTTTGCACCATATAATACCACTAATCATCATGCTTGGCACTGCTTTCTACCCTGGGTAAGCAAAATAAAGCACGAGTGTACAATGGATCCGAGTTTGTAGACCTGGAGTTGTACCCGACTAGAAAACTTACCAACTAGTGGATGAATAGAATCCAGAGTCCGCCCAAATGTTTCGTGAAAGATGTAACATATCCTGGCACCACCGCACAGCTCGGTAGTTTCAATATTTCTGGCAGTCCCTTCTATTGTTGAACAGTAAGCACTGGCGAATTTGGTGATAATCTGGAGCAGTGTTTGTGATTTGTCCTGGACGTCTTCTCCGTAAGAATTCAGGAGTGATTGGAATTGTGATACCATTACATTAACTCTAACCTGAAAAAGAATTTCACTACAGTTACAAATATACTTTTTATCATACTCCATTATGCAAAATAAAAAGTATGCATTCCGCTGCCTTAATACATATTCGCTAACGGCAATTGAATATATGAAAAAATTGTGATTCGTGATTCATTTTTGAAGATATTGTCAACTTGGGTAGTGGAAACTGACAAAATACATATGTATACAGCAGTGGCACATACAAGCAAAAAAGCTGTATATTAGTAAAGATTCTGGGAAAAAAATATTAATTAAATAATCCTTATCTTAAGAAAAAGTTGATTTAAAATTCTAGCCGTAATTCGTCCTTAGGCTAGAAGTTTTATTTCTGACATTTCCGTTTAACGTGACGTATCTCTTTTTTCCAATTTAAAATTCTAGCCGTAATTCGTCCTACGGCTAGAAGTTTTATTTCCAACTTTTCTGTGCCTAACTTCGTGTCAATTCTTCATTTATTTCGCCAACCAATTTGTTCCATAAATATAGTCAAGTCGAGAAAAAAAAGTGTATTTTTAAGGCTGCGAGTTTTGTGTAATAGACAAGTAAATTTAGCGTACTTCTTCGAAAGGTCCTATGCCACGTGAGAATTATGCGCACGTTATTGCAGAAATTATATTTTTTACAAATTCCAATTACAAAACTACAAGAGCTGTGATGCTTATTGAATTGAATTTTTTTTTTAATGCATATAGGTTTATTTCTGGAATCTGTTAAACTATTTGTGAAAAATAAGTAGAAATCTATAACATGTGTTCAAAATCATGACTTGACTGCCCAGTTCTGCATTTCTTGCAAACTGTGTTTGTAACTCACAAATGAAAGATGTTTAGTTTTCCAAACCCCGCCGAACTACTGCGGCTGTTGAAGGCAAAATATTAATAACTAGCTGTTCCTACCCGGCGTTGCACGGGTTAAGAATTAAATTCAAAATAAATTTGTGGGGGGAACCAAAGGTCCGATTCGAACGGTATAGATTTGAATCGAAAATATATAAAGGGGTGGGGAAGGGGTAAAAGAATAGGGGGGAAATGTCGCCTATGTTACCCGCCGAGTCCTAAAGAATAAGTTTTCAAATTATGTTTCCAATCAGTCAAACGGTACAGATTTGCATTGAAATATATCAGGGGGAGGGGAAGGGTAAAAAAGTAGGGGGAAATGTCGCCTATGTTATCCGCCGAGTCCTAAAGAACAAATTTCCAAATTTTGAGTCCGTTAGGTCAAACGGATAGATTTGCACCAAAAATATATCAGAGGGAGGAGAAGGGGTATTGAAGGGAAATTGATTTTATTTATCACATTAGTGATATCTAACGGTCAAAGCAAAATGTTTTTCAATATTTAATTTGGCAGTTTACTTCACATAATAATCAATATATTTATATGTCGATTCCAGACGATGTTATAAGAGTTGAAATCTTATGTTGCAGTTTTATCACACCATGCATTTAAGGGGTAAAGTTGTGATACAAATATAAATGTTGTATATTCTTTAAATGCTATGCAAATTGTGATGTTATCGCCGCTTCAAAGATCATAAAATCAGTGTCTTTTTTCAAAAAATATTTTTAAAAATTCTTTTGAAAAAATATTACGTCTATAGTTCTTTCCGGTGTTCTAATTTTTATAAATATTTGTGTACATGAAATATGTCGCAAACGCACACCATGATCTCTCACTGGGGGATGAGTATTATTATCATCAGGTGCAGCTGATAGTTACAAATTACGTATCTGTAAATCTTTTTCACTTTCAGTATCACTGATGATGATGATGATCAGAAACTTCCGATTCATCAGCGCTGCATAAAAATTCTGAATTAAAGGTTTGAAGTGAATTTTGAGTTTCTACCAGCAGTCGAATTTTCTCATTATCCAAAAGAAAGGATGTTTTTTTTTAATTCCTTTAAAATAAAAAATATAGTACAAATATTTAGTTTAATAATTCCATAGCAATATATGATAAAATATATACCTGACTACAATATGACGACAGCTTAAAACTACAAAGCAAACACAAGCACACTCCAGGAAGGTCAAAGGTAGAGGGAAGATGGCGTAGTTTTTAGTAAAAACTGTGACATTTTTAAGATATACATATTTATTTTTAAAAACTGATTCTATTTCCTTTCATGAAATTAAGAGACTACTGAAAGACTTGTAAGTAATAACGTATTGTAGTCAGGTCTTTCAGAATACTGACAATAAATATTGTGAGTCAAGAGTGTACATGGCCGCTCCGGCCAATAGAATGAGGTTAGAGGTTGAATAAGTATGAGTTCTACGTGGAAGAATTAAATGGGATGTTCTAGCAAGTGATAAATAAAGTGTTACCCAGCGACAATAAGTGTTCATAGACAAGCAATAAATTGCAAAATAATGTGAATTCAAGAACAGTGTATTAATTTAATGTGTTAAGTGATTGTTAATTTAATAAAATAATTAAATCAGTTATTAATAAATCATTAATTAATTTCCAGTGTTTTCATATGTCTCCCGCAGCCACGACTCGTGACAATATATTCCATCAATTTTTTTAAACATTTTTTAAACAATCTGTGAAAAAATAATGGGCTGTAAAAATACATCATAACAGTCATATGCATGATTGAAACACTAATTTCTGTTTGCCAAAGACAGTCTTATCAATAACTTAACCACACAAGACAGGCAAAATTGATTAAAGAAATATGTCCTCAAATATCTGTGCATTTTATCAAATCACTTTATCATGGTGATTACAGTATACCCATATAAAGGTTGATTAGATATACAGTCAGCATAAAATTATTCTTATTATCTCACTACATTTGATTATGATTGCAATGTTTCCTTACATGCCTAGTCACATTTATTTACTCATCACTAAGCATTCATTATTAAAGAAAGAGGATCACATTTTTTCATATTAAATTTTAATATGAAAAATAATAATAAATAACTGATTTCATTATGAACACGCAAGGTGTTGATGTATAACTGAAAACAGGTTTGCGTACATAAAAATGGATTTTGATACGGAAAAGTATATTTTTTAAATAGAAAACTGCCCAGCATTGTGGAACATGAAATCTATGGAGTACAGTGATCGCATTTTAAAAATAAAAATGTGGAAATAAATAGTTGATATCTTTGGAGGATTGTGTGAAGTCACTCTAGTTATTTCTCCTTTAATTTTGTTTAGTAATTTGTCGAAAAAAACTGTAGACATTCTTGTATAGTTAAAAAAACTTTTGTTGAAAAACAAATTTTCTCAGATCTCTGTAAAATATTACAAATGCTCCATTTGTATTTCTTTGTTATAGCAAAGGATGGACCCAGTATCTCGATTTTCGTTTGCGATGCCTTTCATTTCGCCTTTTCACTATCAACTTGTACAAGTGCCAAACAGCCGCAGCTTCCACCGCCGACAGATTCATTTTGAGACTGAGCTACCGCGGCGGGACCCGCGAGAGCCAACGCACGGCTCGCACGCCCGCGCCCGCTAACCGCCGCAATGCGCGGGCTCGTGCGTTGTAGCTCTGAAGATTAGAAAATTTAAATGTGTTTATCTCAAAAGAACTTTTTTGATAGCCGTCTGCATGCCAACTCAAAGAGTTTTTAATATTTCTGATATATCTATACATATATAGTTTTTAATTCTTCAAAATACTTTTGTCTATCGATTTTAAAGCTTTTTTTTTTGTTTCAAAAAGTTTTCGTGAGCGTTTCAAAACCAAAATTTTGCATGAAAAGTGGTAACTTAAAGGTAAGGGTAAGGAAATGTTGCCTATCTTACCCACCGGGTCCTAAAATATAAGTATGCAAAATTTGGATCAGATCGGTCAAAAGGTATAGTTTATATAGAAAAAATATCAGGAGCTTGGGGTAAAGGAGGGAGGAAATGTCACGTATGATACTCGCCAGGTCCTAAAGAATCAGCATGCATACTTTGGTTCAGATCGGTCAAAAGGAAGATTTGTATAGAAAATATTTCAGGGGGATGAAGTGGGGGTAAGAGGGAGGGGGGAAATGTCACCTATGAATGTTACCCCCCAGGTCCCATAAAATAAGTACGCAAAATCTGGTTCAGATCGGTGAAACAGTGTAGATTTGTATAGAGAACATACAGACATAGAGTTTTATACGTATAGATTAAAGCCAAGTATTCACTAGGGGACAAATCGCGCAACAATCCGCGCGGCATGTTGCATCAATATGCACACTCATGTTTCGGGGACAATGACGCTGTCATTCGACATGCACACACCGGGACTCACATATCACTTGTCGCGGAAATGTCGCCCAAAACGGTTATGATGATTAGTGCTACATATCTATTTATTCTATTCCAACGAGTTTATCGAAACGTAAGAGCAGAAAAAGGTGGTGGATACGAAAGTATTTACTGAAAAGGAAAAGAAGGATGGATATTCTATGTGATCTTCGAATGTCTGACGGATCATTTGTCAATTTCATTCGAATGACAACTGATTTTGAAAATTTATTAGAAATGATCGGGTCTTCCATAGCCAAGCAAGACACAATATTACGGAACGCCGTTTTATATGATATCATATGTAACTGTAGCGCATGCATCTTAGCTTGTAAACATACCACGTGGTACTGATGCGCAGTACGATGTCCCCGTGCGCTCGCTCGCTCGGAAATCGTGCGCATGGCAATGTTTCCGCGGCACGTAGGAATTCCGCGCTATGTTGCGCACATTGTCACCGCTTCGCGATATTAGCGCCACGGAGAACCATTGAACTACAATGCCCTCACCCCGCGACAAAAATATGTAAAATCCACTCGAAATTCAACAGACGCTACTGCAGACAATTGTCTTGATCGTTTTATACACATTATTGATCAATTAGTTGTATCCCATTATTATTTTATCTTATTCTTTGCTTTGCATAATGTAAAAATGTTAATATTATGCGTGCTTGGCTAGGTGTGATCCCTTAATACATTACTTAAATAATATTTTATATAAAAACCAGCCGTTGATATTTTTTAGTGTATTTGAGAAAGTTCAAGCATTTCTCTTCTTTAAAATGTGAAATTATAATATTTTTACCTTCAGATCTGGTAAACAGTCCCGAATGTGATGCATCAGTAACCTATTTAATGTTTTAGCTAAATATGGAGTTCCATTTCTGGATGCGATTGTGGGGTATTTCCTCTGCAAAAATGTTGCTTCATCCCTCAATGCGTCCTAAAAGATACCAATTTAAATAATGCACCATTAGCTGAGTGAGAATGTGAAGAATACAACTCATTGGGTATACATTGTACAATGGTTGACAAGTTACTCACTGTTATTGATTTATTATCTAAGATGTCTTGTTGAGATCGATTTACCACTCCGACTATTCCAAGTTTCACAGGAATTACTCTGCCGCACAATACTTCTATTGCATCAGTACCTAGAAAAGAAGACAATATATTACATCAAATTTCAAAATTTACTACATTTTATAGCACACACGGTCGTAACTGACTATGTGACTGTTCTGCACAACACAACACATTTGACATTATACAGTACACATATTAAATAATAGAAGTGTATAATTCATATGTAAGTAAAATATAACCTTCTTAATTTGAAATTCAAAGGACCCAGAAAAACATTTTGAATTATGCGAAACCCTGCTAATATTGCGATGTGAAATTTGCCAATAATCGTGAAACTCGTGAAAAAACCTTTTGATTTTTGATTTATTTATTTTTCTATTCAATTCAAAGGACCCTACATTGATATGTTTGCTGTTCTCACTTACAAAAAAGTCGAATTATTTTTTCCATTTTGTCACGTATGGAAGGTCATAATCGAAAATGCTTGTAATTATGTTTGAATTTATGGAAAGCTTCTTCGATCTTTACTCGATATTAAATGACTCAGACAAACACATGGTAGTGTGTATAAAAAACAGTCCATAAACATGTGAAATAATAAGACGAGTCAGTAATAATTTCTTCCCAAGAAAATTTGACATTTTAACAACCGCTGGAGAACCACACTGTTCACCTAATTGAGGCAGTTGCTTATAAATATTTAGATGTCAGGCTACACTTCCTGATCAAATCAACGATACAACCTACCGTCAGAGTGAGACAACATTTCAACAGATTAATTATTTTCCAAAATCAATAACATACATTATAATTTTATATTTATTATTAATTCCATCAACATACTTCATCATATTGTTTTTTCATACAATATATTTTATGGTGTTATAATTATGTAAATAACATAGTTTTTTAAATATTTGTACAAGTGCAGATATATAAATGTTTATGTTTGAGAACCGATATGGTTTAAATAATCCTCCATTATAATTATTATTATTGCAATACCTTATATAAATAATTATTGTTGTGGTGATATTTAAAATTGTAATAAAATATGAAAATAAGTAGATCTATCCACATATAAAAGGCATTCTCATTTATACTGCTTGATTGTAAGAGAATTCACCGAGAATCGTACATTTGTGATAGCCCTGTTTTAGTAAGTAATTACAAACACATGTTACAAACAAATTTTCCAGTCTCAACAAATGACCACGCCTCTTTTGACAAAATCTTTTTGTGTTTTCTTCATCTTCTATCATGATCTTCAAGTTTCGAAATAATAATGGTCTCTATAGTTTGTATTTACTCTAAGGGTTCACTAAAGTGAAGGGTAGGTAAGGGGTGACTAAAGTGATAAAACTAATATTAACATCGAAGTAGATTTTTGTTAATAGATTATTGGAATGGACTATTTTAATTGTGACTGTTCTATTTCAAAAAAATAAATCTAATATATCATTTTGGATGCATTAAAACTAAATTCATATATTTGTGAATAAAAGACACAGTGTACCATATACAGCCAAACTCTTTGAGGAAAAAATATTTTTGGGATATATAGGCTACATATCTTTTTTTTTATTTTAAAAAGATTTTAAAAATTTGATATTAAAAAATACATTTTACCCGCATGCCTACAGCACATAAATAAAAAATTCGGAATTTAATTGTCCTATGACATTGAAAAAAATAAGTTGCCACTTTCAGTGCCCTTCAAATCAATTCTCCTAAATCAGAATCTTATAAAATCGCCCAAACAAAATTATGGCTTTACCTGCGTCCATAAGATCCAGTTTGGTTACCACGGCGAGTGTCCTCCTGCCATCTGGATCTACCTCCTTGGACATCTTGATACTCTCACTGGTGGCCATGTCAGTATTGGCTGAAGTCACCGCCAGTATTATGGAATTGGGATTGGAAATGTATTTCAGAATGAGTTCTCTTATCTGTATCTCTATATCTTCCGGTTGATCGCCAACTGGCACCTTTAATATAAGCACAACATTGACGGTCATTTTGAATTTTTCCAAATTGTTGTCACTGATTTTTTAAAATTATTTATCTATATTTTTTTTAATCGCAAGAAGTCAGATTGAGACAAGAAAGAAAACAGAATAGCATAGTTTGCGGTGGAAAAGACTTCACCATTGCAGGAAATAAAAAAATTTAACATATGTTTTTTTTAAGGATTTGATATTTTCGGAAAATTTTAATAAAAAACCTTGGTAAAATACCATTTTTACTCAATAACACAAAAGTAAATTTTAATTTATTTTCCTAACAATTTATTTTTGGCCTTGGTCTCACGATTAACAAGTACGCAATTTCACTGCCTATTTCACAATTCGGCATAATCACGAAATAGCCGGACATATGACATATTTTAATGAATTATAAAAAATATTGTATTACAATTAATGTGGTTACTCGATATTTCTTCTCTCGAGTAACCACAATAATAACTCGAGAAACATTCAAATACACCACTCCCAATTATCCGGGAACTGATTAATAGGGATGTGGATTAATCAGCACGAAATTCCAAAGTCCTTGAAAAGGTATTTTTTAAATGAAAATGTTCCACATGTTCATAGGGGAGTTCAGTGGAAAACATCAGCAAGCTATCGCATCTAAAATATTATCTATCAAAACATTTCTTCTGCATTTTTTTTTGTGCCTTGTGATTGTTAGTTGCGTCCAGTTGTGATTCACTTCTTTACAAAATAGCGCATAATTTATAACGACGGTGTAACTTACCATCAACTGTGAGAAAGTTTTTATTTTAATAATGCAGTTTTTTATTTCTCGAATTTGAAGTAAATCACAAAGAATAAATAATTATTAAATCAAAAATTCCTGAAAATTAAACGCACGCGGGATCTTGATGCGTAGTGAGTACTTGATCGGCTTACTCAAATGAAGTGTAGCTGATCACGAAGTATTAAATGATAAAGTACAAAGGTAAAAGAATTACCTTGTGAAACAATGGAGGAATATGACTTGATCATTTCAGGAAAATCTACCACACTATAGTATTAAATTACACGGAATAATTTTGACAGATTTTTTTTTGCCTTGAACAGCAATGAATGATGACAAAATTCTGGCTGAAATAATTAAATAAATAAATATTCAAAGCTTCGTCAAAAAGATAAAAACTACTCATCTTTACTTTTTTTTTTCTTATTTGTTGACTTTTTTAGTGAAGTAAATAATAATTATACAAAAGGATATTTGATAACCCTACAACATTCCAGCAGCATTTTTGCTGTGCGTGAACAAACATTTGTGCAATTTTCAATGGCAGCAAGTGCGAGATTTTTCCATTTTTGGTCAATTTATCAACGCTTTTGATTTAACTGTGAAATCGATTATCCAGGAAATTTTTCACCATGTATGCCGGATAATCAGGATGGATGGAGTCTACTGTATTTAATATTTAAAAAGCAAACTCGTTAAATAATCGGGTGCTAAAATTATAATTCTGTGATATTAGAATTAATTAAAAACTCAATTATTTTAAGCAGAGCGGAGCCGTGTACGATGTCGCTCAAGCAAAACTTTATTTCTCTTTGAAAATGTTTTGTAAGGAGCAGATTTAGAATGCCAGCGATGTAATGTAAAAAAAAAAAATTATTTATTTTTAACAAAATAATGAATGCTTGCATTTTGCATTTTTTAAAATATTAAATAATTTAAACATTTTAAAAAAAAATCATTCTTCTTGATTGATGAAACAAGTTATACATGTACATATCTCCAAACAATGTATGTGCAATAAAATAAAAATTATTACATACATGGAAATTATAAAAACATTAAATATAATTTTTTAAACACGATTGAAAAAAATTATGTGTGTCTTATTTTATTTTATTAAGTACTGCCAAAAAGCACACGATAATTAAATGTACGCAGTGTAATATTTATGATAAAAAAATAATGCCAAATAATGTACTATAAATAAGGTCTCGCACCAAATTAAGGATAAAGGAACTATTCACAACAAGTCACATACAGTATCATTATTATTATATAATGTAAATTTGTCTCAGCAATAAATATGTCTAGTAATAAGGCAGCGTGCACGTTATCTTGCAATATTTGTTGCTTTCACTTGCCAATTATTCTCAAATTGTATTACTGTCAAAAGCTGTGTTAAAAAAAATACCCTTGCAATTATGATTGTATTGTATTTGCTGTTTGAATTATATGTACTTGATTCATACAATATTTTGCTTAATAGTTTCTGATAATTATGCATTAACATTATTATCCATACGGAAGATTAAAATCGCTTTGGATACATATTATTGCCAATTGCACATTCCATATTGCTTCTGTATGCGACTGGCCTAAGTCAATTTCTCAATGGGACACTTGCCCAAATGCCCAAATACTCTACACCACCAACCGTGCCTAGATCTGAACATTCTGCACTACAAAAATAAGATTAACTTATAGTGCCAAGTGTGGAAATCAAACTCTCAACCTTTGAATCTGCAGGCAAGATTGATATCAAGCTGACAACTATGAATATTATTGAGACATGCATTGCATTTCTTTCATAGATTTCAGTGGAATACAGAGAAAAATTATTCCATTTTGACATATTTGCTTTCATATCTCAGCAGAAACAGATTTTAAATTTCAGTAGCCAAACACAACACATTGTGCTCTTGGAACAACAAACAAGCCAAAATTTAGATCAAGTTGAGATATGGAGCTTCAAATTTTGAATATTCTTTATTTGATTTTTTTAGAGGTAAATTTTTTACAAAAATGATGCTTTGTAATTTACAGTAACAACATAAAGCAATTCCTGGTTTCGGGCATTTTCCATTATATAAATCACACATTTTATTTGTACTCAAATCAACAATCGTTCTAAAAACGTTACAAGTGCTGTCAAAATATAATGTTGTATTAAACAAAAATGTCAGATGATACCATGATCCCAATTTGAGAGTGGAGAATTATTTTTGCTAATTGATCAATTGAGTGGTTGAGAATCAAAATATACTCAAGCACCATTTTTGTTTTTACTTCCTTTCTTTTAACTCGTTTTTTTGCTTGTTTTCTTGATGAAAAAACTTTGGATCGATTTTTAACCCTTTTCCCATGATCCAATCGAGCTGAAATTTTGCAAGCAGACTCGTGGCGACGATCAAGAAGATCTTTTTCATTTAAAAAAATAATAATTATAGTATAATTTTGGAATTTTAGAAAATTTAATTGATTTTTTAAAATTGGAAACCATACAAATGTTTGATTACTACCAACAGCGGCCTGACGAGGTCACGGAATATTTAAAATTTGAATTACTCCATCAGTATATGTAGTAGGTACTTCACTACGAATTTCGAAAATTTATGACAATTGATTCACAGATGACAGCAAAATTCACAAATATATCAAAATCTTGATTAAATTGACTGACAAATATTTTTAGAATTTAATCTTCAAAGCCTGAAGTGTCATATCAAAGTTCAAAACATCTGACATTTTAGAAATATATTAAATTCCTGTAAGTTCAGTGTTATGTTATATGTTTTAATTCGTCTTTAATTGTTGTTATATTTTACAAAAAAAGGGAGTATAATAAAAACTTGGTTTTTATGGGTTAGTTTTATTTTAGATTTGAATATTAATATATTCTCTAAGCTCATTCCTACATTTTAAATATTAGTTAACTATCGTATCAAGTATCAATCTGAAGTTAAAAGTTTAAGGCCAGCGCCAGACTGAGCATATTTTCGCTGCATCTTTTCGGACGCGTCAAATCCGCAAGGAATTTAGCAATCACATACCATATTCCATGGCGGATTCAGTCTGCAATAAATCTTATACAAGGTGGAAGTCTATGGATCCTACTGAAATAATAACTATTATTATTATTATATTTATGAAGCTTTATAAGATGGGAGAAAGCGTGAACATTGGGTACATCTCCTTAACAGGCAAACAATAATTATGGGACAATTCCACTCCTTATATGAGAAAATTAGACTATATCCAGATAAAGCATTTCAATATTATAGTATGTCCATTCAATCATTTGATGTACTACTAAATTTCACGAAGTATTACATAACTAAGGTCCAGTTGCTTCAAGTTGGATTAAAATAAAAGTTCATTTAAAGCATAGATTTTTATGGAAACGGATCGATTGATTGATGGAGAACGCAAAAATATGTGCTTTAAACCAACTTTTACTTTAATCCAACTTGAAAACCGGCCTTAAGAAAAGTACAATATTTAGAACGGCAACACAAAGTTATTAAACAACAAAAAATTATATGTGTAAACAACATTACATATATAATTTTTAAATAAATTAAACACGTTAAATTAGTATACAACCACAATTTATTAGTTAATATGCCAACCGGTTTCACTTTACTCAAACTACATCGGGGCACTATTAAGTTAACGCGTTTAATTTATTTAATATGTCAAACCACAAAGTGATTGCTTTACACCAAAGGAAAACTCAGTTTTAGATCTCGTAAATAAATCGTTCAATGTCGAACATCCTGTAACACATGCGTACGCAATGCAGACTATCTGTCGAATGTGGCGCGTTGCAATTAAAAACATGAGATGCAACATCACCGATTTTATGTTGACGGAAGATCCGTGAGCGGAGAACCGAACAGACACCGAAGCAAGCGTTCCGCCAACGGTTCGACCGATGATCCGCCCAGTGTGTTCGATAAGTGTATATTGTATGGAAAGAAATGTAGCGGCATTCCGCGACGGACAAGACGCGACGGACAAGACGCGACGGAAGATACGCCTAGTGTGGCGCCAGCCTAAAAATCACTTTATTAAACTGTTTTCCTTGATGTGCCAAAAAGACAATTCATGGAGTTTTTAGGTAGGTTTCGATTTTCAGCTACTAAATTATATTTCATAAATAGGATAAAAATAATTTTACCTTTGTTATTCCGGGTAAATCTACCAAGGTTAAGTTGACAACTCTGGTGGAGAATATTTTGACATTGATTGGCTCAGGACAAATTCCCTTATTACTTCCCGCCATCCGGTCTGTCTCGCGATCGATCTCCTGGCGGATGGCGGTGAAGTCTGTGTAAATTTTGTCCTTTGTATGCAAAAATTTTGCCCATTCCTCACAATCCATTGTGCCTGAAATTTCAAATTGAGATGCAAACATTTTTTCAATTTTATTTCACGTCGGATGATAAAATTTGGCTTGCATTAAAATAACACATTTAGAGAGACGGGGCAAACACAGAGGACTTTCTTAAACCTATCGACAATTATATATTTGTATGTTAATTAACCTTTTTAATGCCAAAGATAATTTTTAAAATTCAGTACAATACTATAGGGTTTAATCTTCTATAAAATACTATTGTCCAAAAATAACAGATTGACTTTAAATATATGACATTGAAAATCGTGTTTAATCGTGTCTCTGCAAGGTCAAAAAGTGCGTGCAATCACAGATATAGTTTTTCGCAATTAAAGCGCTCATTGCATTTAAAAGGTTAAAATACAAAAAATAAATATTTTACTTTTATTTAAATAGGATTGGTTGATATGTACTTATATGAGGTATTTTAAAGCCAGGTGATGATTTGAATATTGGTGTTTTTTGACACCTATTGTCTTTGCAGACAGCATCTTTGAATAAATGATGTGACTGGGAAGGCAGATGAACATTGATTAAAATAATGGATTTAAATTCGTTACAACACAATGGTTACTTCAAATTGGTTACTACGAGATTGGTTACTTCAGAATCCTTTTGATTTGATTGGGAATAACACACAGGATACATATTATACCTGACAGTTTTTGAAAAATACCACTTATTAGCCCTTTTGCAGTGGAGTCACCTAAAATATTATACTTTCTTAGATTTTTATATTGAAAGGTAAATATTTTATTCTACTGGACAGAAATATTGCAAAGTGGGATGATTTTTTTAAGGAGCAATTTAGAATTAATTAATCCTTTAGGCAGATTGACATGGGAAGAAGCAAAACAACAATTAGGTACAAACCCATTATTAAAGATCTAAATCAAAATGATATCGCGAACAATAGAGAAAGGAGTGGTGTACTATGGCATTGTTATAATATAATTAATTAACATCACGAACACATATAACTCGTAAGTATATTGCCCGAGATTAATCAACTTTTTTTTAAATAAACAAGCACTATGAATATAAAAATATTATTTGCTGGTTACAGTTGGGCAAAGGAAAATAATCAGGTTGTTCTTTTTCCTTTGTTTTTACAAATTTACCCCCTTTAATTTTTTTTTCATAGATGACAACTATCATAAATTTTTATTTTCATGTGTATTATGAGAGCAATCTGTTAGATCAATACAAATATTAGATTCTGAGAAAAATGCAATTTATTATCGTGTTTACAATGAAATCAATAAAAGTAAAAAGTTTACTTGTCGAAATAACTTTTAAGATAAGGTGCTTATATAAACACATGTCATGTTATTGATCCAAAATATGAATATGAACTATCATCATTAAATTTTCTTTTTTTTTCATTTCAAATAAGCGAAATTGCACTATATTTTATAAGTTGCAAGAAAATTTGGCACATGGTCGTAATCACACAATTAGTATAAGATACATTCTTAAACTCACTCGTAGCAGATAAACTATAATTATTTATTTTTTTTACTTTTCAACAAACTCTTGAAAGATTTAATGGAATTCTAATCGACCTTTAGATTAAAAAGGGTATTACTGATTTTTATTTATGCACTGACATGACAGGTGATGGTATATACATTTAGAATGAAAATATTTGGGTTACCACCCCCCTCCCCCTCTACCCAACTATACACATCCAACAATATAATTATATTCTGTACAAACAATTTCATGTTACATGTTTCGAATAACGACTTTTTTGACATAACGTACCATCTTCAGCAGATCGGTGTTCCTTGCTTTCTTTGGGAGCATATATTAGCTGCAGTACCAAAGGTCTTCTGGTAACAATGCCAGTTCCGCGGGGTAGAAATGAACGTCCAACCAAACTTTCAATCACCGAACTCTTCCCCGAGCTCTGGAAACCCATTAATTTAAGTGCCAACTGATCTCAGAGCCCACCATAACAAAAAATCACATACACGGAAAATAACATGACTGTCATAAATCTAATAAAATATGCCATAATTGGTAAATGTCACATGTATTGCAATCATATATACTGTTATGCAATATAATGTCAAATTTGAATTACCTGGGTTCCAAGAACGACAATTTGAGGGAGTTGAATGGCATCAGCACCGACAGTGTTGAAGACATCTTGTAATTTGTTAATCACAGGGATCAGTGCTTCCATTATGAACTAATTAATATATTTTTGAAAAATGAACAAATTGCCTATTTATATTCACAAATGTCGTTATAATAAAAAAATAACTTCAAACGGGTACACTCAACATACAATAAGCAGCCATCTTAGAATTATTAATAGAGATGAGGAAAACTGTGATCGAATTTTAAACTTCCGATATTATTTATATGAATGTGTTTATATTATTAGTAATATACAAGTAAATATGGAGATAGAATTGTGAAGCTAGAAATAAATTTCTTATTCTTTTCTGAAAAAAAAAAATCAACATCCGCGTCCATTAAAAAATTACATTACACTATACATTAAGACAGCGGTGTGTAATTTTTTGACATACAGTTTTTGAATAATCAATTCTTATTCATTTTATATTATAATACTGTTTATATTGCAATTATACATTTGAATAATCAATTTGGTCACTTTCGATGTTAAATTTATAATGTTGTTTTCAATATTATATTAATAATGTAATTAGTTATGTCATACCTAAGTAATTTATTGAAAATATAGCAAATGAGATGTTCATTTAGAGCCGATTATTTAAAGCTCAGAGTATATACAATCTATTGAGGGATAACTAAACATTTTACCAAACCTGTACGCATGGTAAAATAGAGCTTACTCAGTTTTAACAATATAGTATTACATACGAGAAAAACGGACACAAAATATCACCCGGTCGGGTACGTCTTTAATTGCTTTGAAAGCTTTCTCCTGCTCTCATAGTTACGAATGAGAGCAGAAAGTCAGTAAAGCTGTCAAATTTGTTCTCCGTATTTTGGATAATAATTGTGTATTTAACTGCAAATAATACAAAAAATTGATATGCCTTCTTGTGCAATGAAGGAGTGTTCTATTAAGACTGGAAACGGGATGAAAAATATCAAATATTAAATAAAAAAATAAAAAAATTAAAATGTCACATTTATACGTTTAATTTCATAATTTTAACAACAAACCAACTGTAAACATTTTCTATTATTTAAACAAATCGTAAAACGTTTATTTTTGAGTGATTTAATTTCTCAAAGAATTCGGTGAATGCTATATTCGATTACTTAAATCAAAATATTTCATTGAATGTTCAAGCAACACGAATTGTAGAATAGTTTACATTGATAGCCGACATTTGAAAATAAATCCGTCTCATTTTGTCTCCTTTAAAAATTCTGAAATCTTACTAGTAAAAAAGAGAAGGCACTACATTGTATGCATCTAGCTGAATGTGGTATTTTATGACACAAATGCACAAAACATATGGTACCGATTAAGCTGCGCTAAAATATTTTTGAACATTAAATTTTATAATAAAAATTATATATTATTTAGAGTGTTCGGATTAGGATATCATTTTTTTATAAGTAAGTAGAAATGAATAGATGCATGCTGTGGGAGGGATCAATTGGGATCACGGATATCACAGTCTTGTCTGCTCAGATCACTTATTGAATGTACATTTTGACAGAAGGAAAGAAAACGAGCCACTGAGCGTTAGAGCATCAGTCCGCCATAGTGAGTGGCGCCGGCCACGATATAACTAAGCTCACTACTCTACCGTCAATGTGTCCCTCACTACTCAGGCGCATTGACACTGACGCTATGCCGCTGGCCGCTCGTATCATACCCGAGGCCTAACGGTAAGATATATTTAAATACTTTCTATAGAGAAATTGTAGAACTCAAAAAGTTCTATAAAAATTCTATGACATATATATCTATGCGTTACGGTTAATATACAAATTGATAAAATATGACTAAAAGTTTCTAAAAATCTACACCTGTGAAGCCGCGGGCACAGCTATATAACATAATGGTATTAAGATTCATGAAGCAACAATGTTAGAAATTAACGGTCGAGACACGATTGTTAGGTTATATTTCCTTTTAAGGTGTTTATCGCTGAGCTGATTATCGGTACCAATAATTTACTAAAAAAATTTGTTTTCCAGTCGATAATAGTATGAACTGATATTTATTCAAATATACCACAACATGAAATGGAATTATAAAATTATAAATCTCATTTCTGACATCATGACGTAAAACCATTATCACTATATGTAGTAGTGATGATATTTTATCCGGTTCTGCAATTACCAATATTCTAGATTTGTATTTGATTGTATCGATGATTGTTAACTGGTTTTTCGGAATTCGACGGCAATCATGTGTACTAGACAACAGTTACATATCAGTGACCAATCATCGATACAATCTGTTAAAAAAAACTCAAATAATTGCACCATGAATAATCGGTTAAAATAACGACTTGACCATCACTAATATGCAGTAGTACTGTATAGTTAGGGAGCAGTTAGGGTCCAGACCACTGGCTTAAAGCCTCAAGATCTTAATATTTAAAGCGAAAATTGAGAAGGGAGATTTTTTCGGTTAGAAATTCAATTTCCGGAAAAAATACTTTTGGTTTTTTGGTGTGTGTATATTTACGTTTGCTATATTATAATATTATGAAACAAGATACCATTTTTGCACTTGAGAAATCTGCGTAGTACTTCAGAGTCCAAATAAACATTACAATTTATAATATGTAGAAGATTGACTTTAGATGTACATATTCATTAAAAAGATCGATATTGGAATATGACATCCCTACTTTGTGAATAGGTTGCCATAATAAAGAATTAATTTCCCTAAACTGTGTTTATTGTAGCATGGGCAGGCACCATTACTTATCTCTGCGATTTTCTCTTGTTACGCTCTGATTCTACTACTTCCATGTTGCTAAACAGCTAAACATGTTTTATGAAATACTTATTTCGCTCGAAGTGTCGAAGGCATGGGGCACATAGGCTACACAGTAGTGATGGGTCCGCTCTGTACTCACTACTACAATGTAGTACTATATTACATTGAAGTGCACACTTCGCACGTTTTGAAGTGTAGTGCACACTACAAACTACAAACACCAAAGTTATTGAAAGTATAAACTTCAAATAGTACACTTCATTTCAAAGCGAACACTACAAAGTACATACACTTCAAAGTTATCTAAAGTATGAGATACATACTTGTAGTATTGTAATAGTGCATTTTTTACGTGAAATTTTTGGGAAGTTGATGTAGATATATGAAGAAATCTCTGGAAACTGTAACAAACCCCCCCCCGATGGTTTGAAAAATTTTGGGACCCATGAAGAAATTTTTGGGAAGTTGATGTAGCTAAATGAAGAAATCTCTGGAAAGTGTAACAACCCCCCCCCCCCTCCCATGGTTTAAAAAATTTTGGGACCGAGTGAAGAAACTTTTGGGAAGTTGATGTAGCTAAACGAAGAAACCTGTGGAAACTGTAACAACGCCCCCCCATGGTTTGAAAATTTTTTGAAATCGAATGAAGAAATCTGGTTGGCGACCTTTTTTTTTTTAGGTCGCCAAATGTTACTTTGGAGAAAATATCGTCATTGATCTTAAATATTTTTCTCGTTTTTTTTTTTTTTTTTAGCTCGTCAAATTTTTATTTGGGGCTTCACTAGTACTACAATTTTGTAGTACAATTACTTCATTTCATTACTTCACTTCATTAATATTACAATTACTTCATTACTTCACTTCATTTCGTATTACTACAATTACTTCACTTCAAGTAGTATTTACTGCAATTGTAGTGTACACTTTGTAGTCTTCAAACTGGTGAACGTGTGTGTGTTGTAGTCTTCATTTTGAAATGTAGTTTTTCCCTTCGCTACTACACAGTCAGACAATAGTGATGAGTCCGCTCTGTACTAAGTACTACAATGTATGTAGTACTACATTAAATTTAAGTGTACACTTCACGTTTGTTCCTGCACAATAAAAACTACACAAACCTCAGACTTCAAACTAAATAAATGTATTTCAAACTGCACATTTCAAATTGTATATTAGAAACTACACATTTCAAATTTTAAAATGAAGTGTGATTTCTTTAATAATGTGAAATTTTTGGCCGATAGTTTTGCGAAGTTGATGTACATAAAACGATTCCTTGAATCGTCCCCTCCTTGTCGTCAGAAATAATTGAAAAAGGATTCGATGTGGATTATACGGCCTAAACATCTGTTGTAGTTACCGAATGATGAAATACCCGGAAACTGAAACAACCCCCCTCATCGATTCGAAAATTTCGTCGTATTGCTTGCCCAACGTAAATTGGCGTGCGGCGACTTTGGAACTAAAACTCGCCTCGCCCGCACCCGGCGGTAACCCCTCGCCCTGTAATTCAGTTCAATTTCGTATTTGCTCGGGAGCTGTGACATCTTGTTTACAATATACACTGAATTATTATGTCCAAAATATCCAAAACAGTCCGGGATGGTCCAAGAACAATTGCCAATGAAGTATTAAAGTTTTGCGTATCTGAAAAAGCAAATAATGCACCAATATTACCGTTTGACAGATAGAGCAGCCGCCATTACTGTTAGCGATTGGTCCGCTCTGTACTAAGCCAAGTACTAAGTACTATATTGTACTGAAGCGTACACTACATGTATTTGAAGTCTTTAGTACAGAGCGGACCCATCGCTACCGCACACTGCCAGCCGCCAGTAGCGAAGGGAAAAACTATATTTCAAAATGAAGACTACATCACACACACGTTCACCAGTTTGAAGACTAGAAAATGTACACTACAATTGTAGTAAAAACTACACGAAGTGAAGTAATTGTAGTACTAATGAAGTGAATTAATTGAAGTAATTGTAGTATTAATGAAGTGAAGTAATGAAATGAAGTAATTGTACTACAAAATTGTAGTACTAGTGAATTAATTATATAAAAAAAAAAGGTCGCCAACCAGATTTCTTCATTCAATCCCAAAATTTTTCAAACCATGGGGGGGGGGGGTTGTTTCGATTTACAAAGATTTCTTCATTTATCTACATCAACTTCCCAAAAATTTCACATAAAAAATTGACTATTTGAAGTATGTGCTCGTACTTTCGATAACTTTGAAGTGTGTGTACTTTGTAGTGTTCGCTTTGAAATGAAGTGTACTATTTGAAGTATTGAAGTATGTAAGTAACTTTCAAAATGTGCGAAGTGTGCACTTCAATGTAGCGTAGTACTACATTGTAGTAGTGAGTACAGAGCGGACCCATCACTAGTCGCCAGTCGCGGTCCCGCAGCCGTCCCTGGCGTACGCGCTGCCGCGATACGCGAACACGAACAAATGCCGTCTTTTCCGTAAATTTGATGTCGATCACGTGACATAGATTGCTGCCATATACATTCCGCCGCGGTAGGTCGACAACACAGAATAATGCAATATATTTACTGTATTGTATATTTTATTATATGTAAAGAAATGTAGCATTTCGCGGAAGCTCCTTCCTAGAACAATCTCTTCTGTCACGGAACTTCCGTTGTCGTAGCCGTGTGGCGCTAGTTCAATAACGATTAACGATAATAATTACAACAAATACGCTGCCGCATTGGCTAAAATCTTTGACATTATATGTAGGGTTGCCACCCTTTTTTGTGTAAATAAAGGACATTGGTTATTAAAGGTAGAAAAAAAGTCCATTGGGTCAAAATAAAGTACGATTTATTTTACTTTTTTATTTTGCTTAAAAACATATTTTTCATTACTTTTAGCAACTTTCAACAAATAATTATCATTACTAAACAACTGCACAGCATGTTTGCAGTCTATATTATTTAAGTCAAAGTAAATAAGTATTCATTTTTATCAGATTCAGAGACGCTTTGTTTCTTTCGTCTCGCCATTTGCTATTCATCACAGAAAAAACTCTATAAAACCAATTAATCGTATTTTAACTGCACTCAATTCGCCATACACAAAACAAACAAGAAATTTTTACAATGACATTGACTATGTTGACATTATTTGAGGTTTGGTTTCATTAAAAAACGAACGTTTATGTGGCGACCGCCACAGGGTATATCGTCAATTATCGAACCCTTAGAGTATATACAATCCAATATACTCTAAGATCGAACCTATTCGGTAACAATGGATAACTTCATCGACCCCGGAAACTCTCTCGTTCCGTTTTACGCAAAAATTTCTACGATCAACTTTTTTTTGTATGTTATAAGTAAAATGAATCCCAGAGAAAACAAATCGTGTGAAATAAAGTATTTTCGCGTACTTTATTGTTCTCATAAAGTATAGAGTATAATTACCCGAAATAAAGTACCATACTTTATAATAAAGTACGGGTGGCAACTCTAATTATATGCAATGTCATACCAAAGCCATACTTAATTAAAATGATCCTTTTAAAGTATAATATTATAACTTCTTCAACAGTAAAATGATTTTGGTGGTGACTAAGTTGAAAATAAATTTTGTGGGGGGAAACAAAGGTTTGATTCCAACGGTATAGATTTGCATCGAAAATATATCAGGAGGAGGAGAAAATGTAAAAGGGGAGGGAGGAAATATAGCCTATGTTACCTGCCGAGTCTTAAAGAATAATTTTGCAAATTTTGAGGCTGATCGGTCGAACGGTATAAATTTGCATCCAAAATATATCAGAAGGGGGAACGGGGTAAAGGAGAAGAGAGGAAATGTAGCCTATGTTACCCGCCGAGTCCTAAAGAATAAATATCCAAATTTTGAGTCCGATCGGACAAACGGTACAGATTTGCATCGAAAATATATCAGCGGAGGGGAAGGGTTAAAAGAATAGGGAGAAAATGTCACCTATGTTACTCGCCGTGTTTTAAAGAATAAGTTTACAAACTTTGAGTTCCTTCGGTCAAACGGTACAGATCTGCATCGAAAATATGTCAGGGGGAGGGGAAGGGGTATGAGAATAGGGGGAAATATCGCATATCTTACTCGCTGAGTCCTAAAGAATAAGTTTCCAAATTTTGAGTCCGATCGGTCAAACGTTGCAGATTTGCATCGAAAATATGTCAGGGGGAGGGGAAGGGGTATGAGAATAGAGGGAAAATTTCACCTATGTTACTCGCCGAGTCCTTAAGAATAAGTTTCCAAATTTTGAGTTCGATCGGTCAAACGGTACAGACTTGCATCTAAAATATGTCAGGGGAGGGGAAGGGGTAGGGGGAGAATAGGGGGGAATATCGCCTATGTTATTCGCCGAGTCCTAAAGAATAAGTTTCCAAATTTTGAGTCCGATTGGTCAAACGGTACAAATTTGCTTCGAAAATATTTCAGAGGAGGGGAAGGGGTATGAGAATAGGGGGAAAATATCGCCTATTTTACCCGCTGAGTCCTAAAGAATAAGTTTCCTAATTTTGAGTCCGATCGGTCAAACGGTACAGATTTGCATCGAAAATATGTCAGGGTGAGGGGAAGGCTGATGAGAACAGGGGGGAAATGTTACCCGCCGGGTCCCAAAGCATAAGTATGCAAAATTTGAATTGAATCGGACAAACGGTGTGGATTTGTATAGAGAGCAGACAGACATATACAGGTCGTTTGACTAAAGCTGGCATGTACACATATTTCCCGCCCTGTCACCCGCGCAAGCGCACGAAGTGACGTCGCACTGCTTACGAATCCCGAAAAATCTCTCTGTCTCTCTCGCACGCGGTCAAGCTTATGAGCGTGACAGAGACTGTTATTATTTTGTTTTTACTACTATTACGAAATAATACGAAATACAGGCTAATATTTTGTTTTATTCCCTGTTTGGTTTGAACCCGTCGGTTTTTTATCGAATTAATTGTAGAATTTATTATCATACGTGCCGCGGTAATCGGCACATATTCTCTAATATCTCAGTAAATTCTATCTTACGATTCTAGTAACTTGTCATATTATTGGCAAGACGTAGTTTTTTATAAATGACATAATTAAATCCCCCGTAATAATTGTAATTATTTTAAAAATAAATTAAATAAAACTCAGGACGTCCAGGAGGACAACATGAGGAAAAATATATGAAACTCGAACCAAAAATAGATAATTCACTGATGGACTTGTAATGAGTAGGACATTCCGATAGTGAATCATCAGATTCTTCTAGTGATGAAGATTTAAGCGGCGTAGAAGAATTGATTTGCGATTCTGATTTGAAACAATGATGTAACAAAATAAATATTATATTTCTTAGAATATCCCATCGTCTTTTTATTTTATACACGACCCACCCAATTGACTCAAAGATTTTAAAAACGGTGGTTTAATATAACAACCCTTTGATAAAAGTAGATTATGTGGCAATTAAAACAAACATTCATCCATCATTCATCCGCATTCATCCGTACTCTGAATTCTGAACTAAGCAATGATGCTATTTGCTGTAGGTATCTTGACAGATTTTGTATAATATTGTGACGTCGCGCCATTTTTTTGACGTTTTATGTTTGACAGGTTTGAAATTCGAAGAAAAATTCATTTGCTTCAATACAACTTAAATAAAATGATAAAAACCTTGTAAAAAAAAAACTTTTTTCAATTTTTGTGTGCTTTAAACGAACGCTTACATTAATCCAACTTGAAACAACCGGCCCTTAGTCTAAATGCATTCGGTGTAATATTTTTCCATTGCAGGAAGCAGTATGGACATTTTTAAGTACAGTTTTTATTTGAAGACATATCTTATTTATTTATATAATCAAATTATTACCAAATCAATTTATTATTGAGTGTTTCAAAGACTGTTCTAATTTTATTTAAATTAAATAAATGGTCTAGAATACTGTACGAATATTTTAAAACATTTCTATTTAAAAACTTTCCAAAAATATATATATTTTAATTTTATATTATTCTATGATAATACATTACAGTAATTATATATGTACATAATATATTAAACAGTATGTTCAAAACATGCTTAATTAACTTCACAACGAATTCAATCAATTAGAAAGCTCATTATTCGTAATTGTGAATACATTAACATTTGTTTACGTTTTAGGGCTTTCTGATTGATTGAATTCATTAATTTCAAACATGCAAAATTTAAAACATCGAAATTGGCGACAATACAATGTTATACATACCTGTCAAGATTGGGATAAAGATTTGACATCTCAATATTGCTATTTTCAGAATAGCACAGATTGTTTATCTCACTATATATATTCTAACTATATTATATATATTATTTATATTATATAGATGATATATGAAGGATTATTTTCTATACATCCGGTACATATTAACAGTCTTGAAAAATACTGTTATTATGTACCTACCCAACGTTTCGGACAGATAGCACTGGCCATTTTCAGAGGGATTTTCGCCATGTATTTCGAGTTCTGTTTTGAATTGGTGGCAAGCACACCCGTTCACTCCAGAAGTCGAGATCCACACCAATCCACACTTAACAGACAATGAACGAACATTTTCGATGTCGACCGTGTCGACTAATTTTTGCACAAAAATTAGATCATCATTAGGTGATAAGCCCCTCACAGCGTTAATTTTCTTAAAATATTATATAAGAAATTCTTAATTAAAAAGATTACCTGTGTAAATTACTCTTATATTTTCTTTATCTTTGTTTATTTTTTATCATACGTATTTGCATTTTTTTTATTTCTACGTGTATAATTATTCTTATAATGTATATTTTTAAAAGAACATATGTATAAAAGCTGTGTACTCGTATATATTCTTTATCTTTGCACATTGTCGGGTTGTCTCCCTCTCTCAAATAAAAACTGAAAGAAACATACATCGAGGTACAACTATATCTTGTTTATTTTTTATTTTTATTCTCGACTAAAAGTGTTGCCATAACAATCTTAAGATCCCAATATTTTCCCGCTATTTTCAGAATACGGCCGATTGTCCTCATGTCGTTTTCCAAAACCAAAGTTCAAAATGCATCAAAAGTCGCCACGAGTGGTCGTCTTCGCCTTTGCGGCGATGCCGTCTGCCACCTCTGCCGCCGGGTGACGCTACGATTGCTAAGATAGTATTTAGAATAGAATGAATTTAGAAAAAAAGACAATATTCATATTCTTTGCTGATGCTTTGTTTATGTGCATTTAGAAATTGCTTATATTTATGGACATGTTCCACATATTTTTATGTCTGATAGAATAATAAATTCCTGTGTGAAAGTGAAAGGTCACGAGTTACAGCTTACAGCACTCTCATCTTCGATTCGGGATACTTACTTCCGCTTCATAATGCACGGCTTATAACGGGCTGCTAACATAACCGCCTACCAATCTACCTTTATAAAATACAATCTACAGTTAGCAGAACGAGATAAACTTTAATGGGGACGTCGAATGAATCATATGAAAACAGACGATGCTTTTCGCGTCAGTGTGCTTATTTTCCAAGTAATATGCACGTCATACGCGAAACGCGACCAGTAATTTCCGAACCAGACAAAAAGGATTTGAAATAAAGCAACTCACTCGGCACGCAGTAAAAAGTGCACAATGTTCTCTTAGTGGGTTGAAAATATGAAGTTTTTTTTGTGTTATTTTCTTCGATGCCTTGTGCTTGGTCGCCATTTCGATCCTAGTGACCAGGAACATAGAAATAAAGCAGAAAATAAACACAGAAACTTAATAAGCGTAGTAAAAGAAAATAAGAATATGTACATATAATAAGAAAATAAATTTACAAATTTTGTTGTTTAGATAACACACACCATTTTCGAAAAAGCTTTACTCAAAATTACAAAAGGAAAATAGCGGCTTAATGGTTTGAAGCTTAACGGCCAATGCCGTTTTTGACTTTTAGGTATTAGAGCGAATGAATGCATAATATTTGATATAATAAGTTATTTTAAAGATTGTTCAATGTTCAGAAATATTTTAAAAAGGCAATCTTTGAAGTCACTTATTTCCATAACTATTAATATTTTTCATAAAACATTTTTAACTCGTGTACATATACTGCATAACACTAATGACGTATGTATGTATTAGGTACAGACTATGTATCTACCAACCGGTTGGTGTATATTAAATATCGCATTTTCTTACGTCCCATAATATATTACGCATTATTGTGCAAATTTTTGCTATAAAAAGCGAAATTTGTAGTGTGACAGTTCAATATGTATTGTTATTCGAAATGAATTTAATCGAGATACATATTATAAATGTCTCATAGAGACGAAGCTTTTTTCATATGGAAAAGTGGGTATGGAAGTCTTTTTGTGTGTTCACAGGGTTTACGACTTATCGTACGGCTGGCTTAAGTGATCACTTTATACAATGTGACGTTCACCATTTCCACTCATAATAAACTACCACATCTATCAACTTTTTGGAAGTTGCATATTTCTTAACTCTGCACACATTGTACCCTATGTGAGTTGTGTTTTTGTTACTGTCCTCTGTGATTTGAAAATTTGTCGTTTCCATACAACTGGTACAGATGTCGCCGTTAGTACGAGATATTATGTGAGTTTTTAAAGCAATATCCTTTTTTAAATGTATATTACATTCTTCCGATTTAATTAACATTACACTAAAATACCTCTGGAAATTATTTTAATTTTTAACTCCATTTTAGACTATTTTTATAGGTACATTCAGAATATTTTGAGTATGTTCAAATTTATCAAGAACATAATACTAGGTTTTATCCGCATAATAAATATCTTGATTAACGATGTCCCCCTAGGGATAAAATCAAGTACATGTTGTGGTCCTGAAAATTTGGAGCATACTCAAAATATTCTAAATTAATTTGTTCGGCAGCCGCGACTCGCAACATGCAACATACCCAACATACATAGGTAAGGCCATCATAAATGTGCGAACTGTACAACGTTGGTTCCACAACTTTCATTCTGGGGATGGATCGCATCAAAACGAGCTTCAGAAGCTCCAACATATAACCCGAAACTTTCACTTCATCTACGGAAAATTGTGATAGCAGTTTGATGGAGTATTTTCTAAATTTAGACACCACTTACCTACCTAGATATGTATATTCTGCCTTCACCGGGAATCGAACCCGAACCCCCGGTACGGGAAGCCAGTGTATTAGAGATGGGTCGTTCATAAACGAACTGTTCTTTTAGAAGAGTTCACTTTACTGAACGAACGAACGAACGAACGAACGGTATAGTTCACTTCATCATTAATCGTATATCACAAATACCAAAATCTATGAAATCTTTGGCAGCTAACTCTATTTGTTCTTTTTTGTTTTTTTTTTTTTGAAGCGAAATTTGTAGTGGCTTCCCTAAGCTTCGGCTAAATTTTGTAGAAAAATTTCCCGGCGGGAAAGTGGACAGAAGTCTATACGATAAAAACTAACTCATAAAACCAAGTTTTTATTATACTCCCTTTCTCATTGAAACAGGTTTCGCGCCTACTTCACGCGTCGGGCTCGAAAATTAAACAATATATAAATCGTTAAAATTTCGAAAAATCCAAAATTATACTTAATTATTAAATTTTTTAAACGAAAATTTGTTAAATCATTTTTATCGTCGCCACGAGTCTGCCTGCAAAGTTTCAGTTCGATTGGATCCCGAGGAAAGGTTAAAAATCGATCCAAAGTTTTTTCGACAAACAAGCAGACAAGCAGACGCTACGAGTTAAAAGAAAGGGAGTGAAAAATGTCGTTCAATGACTCAGTGAACGACAGTCCAGTTAGCTGAACTAAAATTCCCATCTCTACGGTGTACTGCCTATTGGACTAGAGGGCCTTTGGTTATTGATTATTCCTTCCTACAAACCGGTGAAAGCATGCGGCGGACGGATAATGCCAAGAAATGCACTTTACTAAATTGAAAATACAGCGTCCAATTTTCATAGACAGGTTTCTAGAGTAAGTATAGTCACCAGATTGATCTCCTACAGATTATCATTTTTAAACATTAGACATCTTTTCAAAGGCACACTATCAATGGCATTAATAATTATATTCACTTTATTTTTTGCTTTATTTCTGTGTTTCTTAGTTCTCCTATTTTCGTATGTATTATGCTTTATACCATATTCCTAAAGACTTTTTATTGTTTATTTTATAGTTACGTATGATGACACTTTATCCCAATCAGTTAAATCCGCAGTACTTTCTAATAGCTGTAACCCGTCAAATGACGGTACTTTTACCACCACGGCTCCTAAAGATTAAATTTAATACTACCTAATCTCGATTTTTATCAAAATATTTGAGCATTTTAAAAATATTTCTCCTGCCGGCGGGTAATGTACTATTTTAAACCCTGGCGATTGTACTGAGCGGAACATGAAATGGTTCACGTCTTTGATAAGCCCTAGTATATATTTATAGTGTATTTTTGGCGGTCCACGGAGAGGCGGCGGTAGCAACATACGTTAAGCGGCCGGTTCGGGTTTGCTGGCCATGAGTTCAAGCCCCGTCTCCAGCCGTTTAATTTGTTTTTTTTAGCTGTGAAATCGAACGAAATTACGGACTGATAGATACGCAGACATACGGACAGACAACGAAATTATTATGTTTGATATTTAATTGTAGGTTAAGCGTTTACACGATGTTGCATTACGGACACATGCTGTAATACTTCATTTTTACTCCCTTTATATTAACTCGTGGCGTCTGCTTGCTTGCTTGCCGGCTTGCCGTCGAAAAAACTTTGGATCGATTTTTAACCCTTTTCCCGTGATCCAATCGAGCTGAAACTTTGCAAGCAGACTCGTGGCGACAATCAAGAAGATGTATCAAATTTTCGTTAAAAAAAAAATAATTATAGTATAATTTCGGATTTTTAGAAATTTTATTGGTTTTTTCAAATTGGAATCATTACGGCACGGAATATTTTCTAAATTTGAATTACTCCGTCGGTATACATAATAGATACTTCACTACGAATTTCGAAAATCTAAATTGACTGACAAATGTTTTTAGAATTTGATCTTCAAAGCATGAAGTGTCTTATCAAAGCTCAAAACATCTGACATTTTAGAAATATATTAAATTACTGTAAGTTTAGTGTTATGTTATATGTTTTAATTCGTCTTTAATTGTTGTTATATTTTACAAAGAAAGGGAGTATAATAAAAACTTGATTTTTATGGGTTAATTTTTAATGGATATAAATCATATCGCATTGTCGAAGCATTTATTGCCCACTGTAGTATTGGTATGCTACGGTGGGAGTCACATTCCAGCATTAAACGCACGTGATGAGCGTTTGTGACAGATTTGATGACCATTTTTTATTGTTGCATATATTCTCCTCTATATCTAAGTCATGTCTTCAAATTGTTAATGCTCTGTCACATACAATTCAAAATAAAAAAAGTCCAAAGATTCAGATTTTTATAAAAATGCTATTTGTGCTCTTGTGTTGACAGAAGTGCATTCGAACAAATGAAAATTGTATACCGAGATAAATAAAAATATGTATTGTAAAAATAAAACGGTCCTTATTTTTTCCATAAAATTTAGTATGCACCATTATTGGAAGAAATGCATTATTTATTTGTGTGGTGGTCGCACTGCACTGCAACTCCTCGCCCAGAGTGCAGCAGATTAGAGGAAGTCTCGTCGTGTTTCGTCACGACTGGTATCGTTTGCGTAATATCGTAAGACAAGTTTGTGTATTAAGAAAAACGGCTAGATAGCATAACGGGATTTTCATGGGAATTTCAATTATAATGTACAAACAACATTTATGTAATCACGTTTATTGTTCAATTATTTAGGAATTCCTTTTTATTACTTTTTTTTGTTTATTTAGATTTAATTTATATATAAACCTTTGGTTGGACTGTGCCTGTCTCACTAGAAATATCTGTCTTGAGACAGACAGCTTATAGTGTGTAGGTACAAAACATAGTGTATAGATATATAGTAGTATAATTATTTGTATTGGATAATTATTGTATATTAACATAACATAATAAAGTGATTAAAGTATTATTTATTAAAGTATTAACTACGACAACCCGAGGAAGCTGGTTGTTAATGGAAAGGTGGAAGGTCAAAGGGGAAGAAATAGATATCCAACGATCGATGGACCGATTAGATCAATTTGTCGTAGTTTTGCCGAAAGCATCCAACCCACAAAATGCTAAAAATGAGTTATGTACGGATTTGGACAGCTCAGTAGGTACGTTATCTTTATGTGCTGAAAACGTCCAAGCTCTAAGTGATGTAGTTTTTTTTTAATTCAATATTTTTCTTACCGTCATCATCATGGTCATCACTGTTAAATCATCTCTTAAATTAAAAAATAAAGTGGTTTAATTTTTTTTCTGCAGTTCAGTTCTGCACGAATCTTTGGCAAACAAAAATATTGGTTAAAAACATCCAATACGAACGCATTATGTAACTTTTAAATTCTACTGTTACTACACGGTAATAATTTTGTAGAAAATATCTAAGGGGGTCAAGAGTTTTTTATGCCTCAGATGATACTTTATACTTCATGCTTTATCAAATCTAGAACATAGAATAGAACCCGCATAGAAAAAATGATTATTGTTTTTCGTACATTTAGACGTTTTTTAGAAAGAATCCAACCTGTAAAACGCGTCATATCTTCGTTAATAAAAGTTTTTTTCTTACAATTACATTAAAAATACATTAAAAAATCATCACTATAATGAGCCCTATGCAAAAATATGCAATAATGAATTAAATATGGACGTATTAGCATTTTGTAGGTTCAAAATTTTAAGAGCCATTT
This sequence comes from Agrypnia vestita, assembly GCA_016648135.1. Lineage (NCBI taxonomy): Eukaryota > Metazoa > Arthropoda > Insecta > Trichoptera > Phryganeidae > Agrypnia > Agrypnia vestita. The sequence continues at coordinate 34,109 of JADDOH010023256.1, read as the reverse complement.
TCTCAGTTCTATGTTTTTGGGTTGGATGCTTTCTGAATAACTACGTCCAATTACGCTGTTGGCTTTCCACTACGATACTACCTACACTGGCTGCCAACGGCTTCGGGCTGCAGAGGATCCTTAGCCTTAGTAATGACGAACCGGCTAGAGAAAAATCTTATTACCGACAAAGCAAAGAAATTAGATGAACAGATTAGAAAGATGCACAGAAAAAATATTTATTACCACCGGTAATGCGCTTCTTCGGCATAAAATATTGAACGTGAGTTCGTATCCCGGCAGCGAAATATTTTTCTACTTTTTAGATTATTTTCTGAATGTAGATTATTTTCTGAATGTCTTCTTGTCTTATAGCTTAGTCGCGCGGCTTCGCACGCGTTACCCAACTTTTAGTAATATTTTATCAATTTGTGTATTAACCTTAAAAAATAGATACTTATATGTCGTCGCGGACTTTTTTATAGAACTTTTTGAGTTATACGACTTCTCTATAGAATGTATAAGGCGGCGTTCGTAAAAAACTCATCGCTCGACCGTTTTTTCGGTGAAAGAATTTTTATCCAAACTTACAAAATTACAAACTTTACCTTTTTTATATATTAGTACAGATAGATAATGAGTTTGTTTGGGAAATTGAAATATCTCACTATTCTGACGATGACATTATTTTCTTTTTTATTATTAAATTACTAATACCTCTGATGCATATTATCTGCCAATTAACCAAGAAGCAGAAAAATAATTAGTGATTAGTTAATCTGAATACAGCGCTCATTGATAATCGCAGGAATCAGATATCGAAAAACAGTTTTAATATTTACGAATGACGGCTCAACTTTCGTAAATGTCAGATCGCGAATTCATAACTCTATATTTTATTCAACATCGGTGTGATTTCAACATTCTAGTCATAACAATGCTGTCGTAACCCAATGTATCCGAAATCCGTGAGCAGTTAATCGCCAATTCGTCGGATCGTCGATGATGTATTTTATTTGATTTTATTGACACACTTAACGTTGCATAAGTATTATTTTATAAAAAGTGGCACATTCCACAGAAAGTATCACGAGCGATTACGACACGGAAATGCGTGTAGCGTGTGGGCCGCTGGCAGTCAGCCAAAGGCCAAAGATTCCGCGAAATTTCATTATCCTTCATCAAGTTATGGCCGCCTTTTCGAGTTTCAGCTCTTTCGGAGAAACGGACACAATACGCTGAAGTTACGGACATATTACGAAAAATTACGGGTAGAAAAATGTTGAAGAATTAGCACAATCGATCTACTTGTAGATCATCCTTCTCAGATAATTCTTCTTCTTAAAATTAGGCAATCCGCCCTTAAAGAGCGATTTGTACCATTTTACAAGTTATACATGAGATTTTGCTAAGAAAGGGTATGATTAATTATACATATATGATGTCATTTTCTAACAAAAATTTTGATATTATAGATATCAGATTAGGTGAGTTCGTAGCAAGAAGATGAAAAATATTGGCTGGGAGTTGAAATTTAGCCTCGATCAGCTCGCTGTAAAGGGTATTGGAGTTCCGCAATGGGCAGGCAAAAAATATGTGATCTAAAGTCTCCTCCTCCGAATCACACTCACACATCGGACTGTCCACTATGTTCAGTCTGAACAAATGTGTAGCTACTAGACATGATAATTAATTCATCTATACTTATTTCAGACTAGCTATATATAACCCGTCAAAAATGACGGAATATTGGCTCGCGTGTTTGCTAAGCCCCAGTAGCCTAGCCGGCGGTAGCGAAATGCGTTAAGCGGCCGGTTCGAGTTGGTGGCCCGAGATTAATCCCCATCTCCGGCGGTTTAATTTCTTTTCTTTAGCCGTGAATTCGAACGAAATTACGGACGGACGGACAACGAAATTATTATGTACTTTTATTGAATATTAGATTTGATATAATTCGATAATTATTGTGCCGCCCTACGTTAGATCGTTTACAATTATAATATTTTAAAAATAAGCGTATAGTATGGTAAAATATAAATAATGTAACCATACAACAATTTACATTATTACATAGTTAGGTAATATAATCCCAGTTTGCACAATCGCGATTAGTACCTACCTACGATAAGTTATGGGGATAATATTTTGGTACCAAAATTACATCAAGTCTAAATGATGCAACATTTGATGCTCTGCTATTCTATAATATAGATTATAGAACTACTAAAAATATTAATTAAATAATATTTTCAAGTTACGACGGACGTAGATATATTTCGCGGATGGATTTTGTAGATCCGGTAAAGAATGCCATATTAAAATGTAAAATTTATTTTAGTACATAAATTTTCATAGTAAAATGCAAAAATAGTTCCTAACGTTAAAATTAACATGTTCGAAATTTCAAAACCATATACGGTTACATACTTATTAATATCTAGCTGTTCATACCCGGCGTTGCACGGGTTAAGGATTAAGTTTAAAATAAATTTGTGAGGGTTCACAAAAGTTAGATTCGAACGATATAGATTTGCATCGAAAATATATCAGGGGGAGGGGATAGGGTAAAAGTATAGGGGGAAATTGTCGCATATGTTACCCGCCGAGTCCTTAAGAATAAGTTTCCGAATTTTGAGTCCGATCGGTTAAACGGTACAGATTTGCATCGAAAATATGTCAGGGGGAGGGGAAGGGGTGTGAGAATAGGGGGGAAATGTTGCCTATGTTACAATATGTATGCAAAATTTGAATTGAATCGGACAAACGGTGTGGATTTGTATAGAGAACAGACAGAAAGACAGACAGACATTGAGTTTTATAGGTATAGATTAATGATTAATAAAATTTATTTCAATATTTTATTCATAAGAAATTCGGCGATTATTTAATGTTACTTAAGTATATATTCCTCAAATGAGTGTCCGTTTTAACAAAAAAATCTCCATACAAGTAATCTACTATGCACTACGCTATTTCCAAGGCTACCTTGATTTCACATATTTTTATTTATCAACTTTTTCAGTGTGCATTGATATGAATATTTTCATATCAATTCATCAAAATGGCACAATAAAGTTAGTATCTCTCAGGGTTGTGCCTTTTAGTCAACGTTAATTTATCTTATAATAATCTTATCTATCTTCTAATAATAAAAACATGTTTTGATTTGAAAATTTATATATACATATATATGTATTTATAATTATATATAATATATGCATCTACAAGTAAGATTTTAATATCAAAACTCAAGCAAAACGCTAGTGTATCTACCATGTGCCCATTTATAGGCCTATATAAAAATTATATCTAATTATAATTACGCCAAAAATTATGTTGTTAGTGGATGATTTCTGTTGCCAGTTAAAAAAAACATTTTAGAGTACATTAAAAAGATTAAAAAATATAGGATATACATATATATTATTGTAATGGAAAACAGCCAAGTGTGACGCGGAAATATATTTTTTGTGTGGCAATAGGTACCGCTTTGACGTTTGACTGCGTTTGACGCATGTTTGTCGATGGTTTGACGTAAGCATGTTTCGTTTCGTATTTTCGTATTCGTATTCTTTATATTGAACTTAATGGCATTTTACGTGTCATTTTCTCCGTATTTATACATAAATGGAAGACTCAACATCACAAACCGGTGATATGATGGAGGAGCTTTGTGGAAATGAATGACTCAAGATGAACGCGAATGTTGGAACGCAAGTCTGACGAGTTCAAAATATGAATGAAGACCAGTTTTATCGAGTTGTGTTAACTTTTTAACAGTATGGATGTTCGATTTTTCAAATGTTTTATGCGATTAATAGACGGGGCGGATTTTTTTAAAATATAATAAAGTTTTCTTTGCGTGTAAAATATACAACCATGCTGTATATATTTCGTATTTCGTTCATAAGATCAGCTTTTAATAGGGTTGTGCTGTTGGAGACCACATCCTTTTTCTTGAAATTTTGTAAATTTTATTTTTCGTATTGAGAAATGGAAACTTGCTATGCAGCAGGCACAATTGGCCGCGAAGCGGCTGACGTACGCTCTCGTAGGGCCTAGCATGCAGCAAACACAACTGGCCGCGCAGCGGCTATCACCGGCCGCGTAGCGGCCAAAATACCCGCCCGCAGGGCCTAGCAGAAAGTAATCGTCGATAGCTGATTGCTTACCTGCTAGTTTAGATATAAATAATATTTAAACGTTCTTGGATACGTAAACGAATAATATTTGGTGTAAAATTTTTGTATGGGTGCCGGCAGAAATGTTTCATTCCAGTATTGTCAATCAATTATATTTATTTGTTAGTAAAATTGATATTGGTATATGGTATATATACGCATTATGTATATTAGAATTGTATTTATACAATTCCATTTTAATGGAAGCAAACTGAATACGATCTGAAATAAATATTTAGTTTAGATTGTGGTCTGAAGGAAATAGGACTATCGCTTCTACTATCTCTTTGATTTAAAACGTTACAAAGTTCTATTTTGACGAACCCTTTTTGTTCAAGTTCAACCGAAATTCTCCGAAAGCCGTTTCGGCAACCTTACCTGGCGCTGAGATCGATTTCATAACCGTTATTCCCACAACGGCCGGCGCGTTACGTTCTCTCGAACCTTGAAAACAATTAGTGGCTGTATTATTATAGCCAACAGTTGTTACCAGTTACGGAGAGATTTATTTTTCAGCCTGCGGAGAAATGGTAATGCATAATCCGCCTCGGCGAGCGCCGACCGAACTTTAGTTCGAATCTGATGGCGAGACCGGCGCGGCGTTAGCGCGGCTCGTCGGCCGTCACGCAGCACGTGCGCGGATACGTGTTTTGTGTTCTGCGCATCACATAGTCCGTAATATATTTATAGGCGTTAAACTAAAAAAAATAGCCAGTGAACAAAGAGACTCGTGTTATTAAGTAGTTATGTTAACGTGAGGATTATTTTTAAAATATGTTTTAATGACACACCTTATTACAGCATTTTATGAAATAATTGTTATTTAATAACGTATCTGCGGAGTTCAATATATCAGAGTCTAAGGAATAAGTGAAATGAAGAAATGTTAGTTCTTGACAGACGAATTTTGAAAATATCTAAAGGCGGGAAAAAAATTGGCGATGGTGACTTTATATTTGTTGGTAGTCTTGTCGGGGGCGTGCGGGGCCGCCGTGGTAGCGCCGCCCTGGGCGGATCCCGCCCGCAACCCTTGCGCGGCCAGGCCTCGGGGATGGCAGATGCTATTCTGGCCCGCTGATGGAATGTGCTATCAAATATTCAAGGTACACCTTTGCTATACTAAATATATGTATTTTTTAATAGTTGCGTTGTAGGCGGGACCAGCCAAGATAACGAATGTCGAAAAAATAACGCGAGGTATGAGGTCCTTTGATAGCGATATCAAGCAACAATTGTACATAATTAAATTTTGTTTTCATTATACACTAAAATAATGTTATAAAACAAATAGATACATAAAAAAACGAATAAGTCAAACAAAAACAAACGGGCGACACTGCCTCGCTTCGAATGGGACGGGAGTAAAGGAAAATTACAAATTACCCAACTCCGGATTTACGTAAGTCGGGGTATTTCTGTATTTATAAAGCATCGTATCAATAATGAATTAAGCAATAGTATAAATATAATAAAAAAATTAAACCAGTTAATGTTTTGTCTAGGTTAAAATGCACCAGAGATTGTGCAAATATAGTGGGTAATGAAGATTAAATAAATTAATTAATTGATGTTGAAAATGAAAGTTATTATCTTTGAACACTCAAATAAAAAATGGAGTGAAAGAACATTGGGTAAGGGATAAAATAAAAAAAGATAAACGATGTTTTCCGTTCTGGGAATATTCCCAAAGGAAATGGAAATAACTTTAGGCAATTGATAATTTAAATAATTTAATAAACATAAATTAGTTTATAAGAATACAAAAAACGTCCTTCAAATGCGTATATTTTAATTTACGAGTATATTTACAAATTGTAAAATTCTCTCAAATAAAAAAATATATACTGAATTGTTTATGAATATTACATATGCGTGCGTACAAAATGATGGTGTATATAAAAACTTAAACTTCAGTATTTTGTGCACTATCAAAATAAGAATGATTTTGAATCATAGAATGGCTTTCAACCCATCCGATAAATCATTAGAATGCAGATATAATAATTGACTTTAAGGATATTAATCAAATTTTTAAATAACAAATAAAACATTTTGAAGCGTAGTTGATTTTTTTTGTTATCTACTTCTAGATACCAATATACAGCGATACATTATATTGTTGTTGGAGATCTTTAATTAATTTAGTGACTTATATTTATTTAAATATATACTATACAAGTAGCACTATAATATATTATAAAACAATTGTTTGTGTCCTATTACTATTATAGAATTTTTCAAAATAACATGCTAATTGGTTTTGCTGCCATATATTATTTTTTAAGAACCTGTATATCATTTTTATATTAACTCGAAGTCCAAGACACACATCGGCTCACATTCTGTTCCACTGTTCCAGGTTCCTATATTATTGTATTATGTTCCTTTATTGTGTGTACTTCTTGTAGGCATTTACTGATACAAAAATATTAAATATACATTTTCCTGGATGTTACAAGAGACCCGTATGATTTTTGTTGAGGTCTGAAGAAGTTTGGAATATCAGAAAAGATTACGCAGATTCAAAAAAACATTTATCCTAATATTGAGTGCTCATTGTGATATTGAAAGATCGTTTACAAATGCTTTAGATGTTAGGTACTACAACCACAAATATTAACCAGTCATATTTTTCAAAGTAGGTACTGAGATGAATGACCTTTTTCGAAACCCAAGTTCTAGGAAGTACATTTAGTGTCAGAGGCGTTCAATATAGATTAGTTTCGCAGTTTGTATATCTTGAAAAAAATTTGAAAAATTATAAATTTAAAACTCTTTCAAAAGAAAATGGTGTACATTTTGAGTAAGAAAGCTTCCAAATTATTTAAATAACGTATATTTAGCCTATCTCGTTGGATTTTTTTGAGATATTCTGCAGTGTGTATTCAGTTTTCCGGCCGACGTTTCGGATCCCATAGCAGGGTCTACCATCGGGGATGATGTATTTCTATGAGTGTTGATGTTCAAATTAAAAATCATTTATAAAGTTAAAATAAGTATATCAGAGATGTTTTATTTTTTTCTCATAAAAACACAGAATTCAAGTTTTCTTATTTAACAAAAAACTGCATACACGAGACGCCTCGGATCTAGTAACAAAATTTCGAGAGAATTTTGTTCATTCAATGTCGAATAGATAATATTCTTTATACTTTCAAGAGGTAAGGAGATAAGCGAAATCAAATGTTGTTTTTTTATTTCTGACCCTTCTGCTGTAAAGGATTGGAGTATTATGAAAGTAACTTATGTCGAATATTAAAAATTCATTCGCTCTCATACAAGTCAAATATAATGATAAAAACCGTGCAGAAATTTGAACCTCATTTTTTTGCACTTTTAATATTCGATATAAGTTGCTTTCGCGTTTTAGTTTTACAACCAACGTTCTACAGAAAATAAGTCAGAAATATTTTTTTAAAATGCAACCTGTTGACATTTCTCTCAAAGTGTAAAGAATATTTTCTATTCGAAAGTGAATGATGAAGATCCCGTCGAAGTTTTTTCGTCTTGCTATGAGACATCCTGTATACTATTTTATTTATAAGTTTTCTTATTTGTGTGATTTTCAAAACACAGGACCCATATATGTATAGTATATACATGATTGGTATCGAATAACACTTATAATTATTCGTCTCCCTATTTCTATATCTTACGGTGCAATGTGAAATAATTATCCGACAACGATTTATTTGTGTGTACTTACATTTATCACATAATATGTGGGGTATAAATACAAAGACAGCAATATTAAAAAAAAATTAATGCAGTCATCGAGGATTACTAATTTATAATGCTTATAAATTTATAGGAACGATTTTGAAAGGGATAGATACGTAAAATCTAGAAATTAGTACATTTTAAATTATCTCGTTGTTTTTGGATATTGCTGCCTTTGTTTTATACCCCACATATGATCATCCATGAAGCAAGAAGAATAATGCATATACTTACGAGTAACAGATGTTATATCATCCTTAAATTACACAATATTCAATGATGAACTCTGCATCCTTTAGAAATTAACATGTTTAACATTTACATCTGTCCCAAAGCCTCAGATATCTCCGACTTTGGGAGAACTGAAATGATCATTATATAACTCTTTGCATTTTGCTTTTCCTACATCAGCAGTCATTCCACATCTAAACATTTCAAGCAAGCGCTGTACTACCGATTAAACACGACAACTCTTCGTTTAAGTCAGAATGTTTACTAGTTTCCTGTTCGCATCTGCTATGTGACTTTCAATAATCTTGATAAAATGTTTATTTAATGAACTGCTGTTTTCTCTGTATTCCGAGTATATTTGTATTATTATACATAATAATCTACAGATCCAATTATTATATCCTCCCTTTGGTGTATACGAACAATGTTTTGTCAGTGTAGAATTTTACATCTATCCACCATCTGTTCAATAATTAATAATTAGGTTCAGAAAAAAAAACCTTTCCTTCGTTGAGCAACGCGTTCCGCCTATTATTTCTTATCCCAACAATAATTATTTCGTTGTCTGTCTTTCTGTCTGTCCGTAACTTTCTATAACGTCAGTAACTTTTTAAATATTTTTTCTATACTTAATTATTTTATCTTCATTTTTCCTTTTTTTCTTTATTTTTTTAAAATAAATAAATACATACTTATTCTTTAGGAACCGACGCACAGTAATTCGCCTAGAACAAGCCAGGTGGACAAAAGTCATTTCAAAGAATCGATTAATTAATTATACCATGACAATAACAAACCCCCATCGATCACAATTCGAGCTAATAATTATGGCAAAAATTCCAGAGCGATGATTCATAAGCGGTTGAAGTGAAGTGATAAGGTAATTCCATTTACGGAGACAATTTAGTTGCAATTTTGCAGTGCTTTCAATAACATCTAACAAGTTTAAGAGTGAATATTATAACATTTTCTGTGATGGATTTTATTTTAAAGGGTATGTTTTTTTTAAATTCATTTATAATTTGATTCCAATTAGAGACAATATATGATATAAAAGGTTTTGAAAAACTTACGTAAAAATTTTAATATTTTTTTTGTTTTTAATTTTTCAACGTATATATCTTTTTGTACTTACGTGTCCATGGGCTAATTTTTTGATATTATAAAGCGACAATCCTAAGCTATTTAACAACATATAATTGAGTCCCCCATATTTACCCCATTTAAAAAAAAAATTCAGAATGTGTATGCTCTCTTTCAAAAATTGAGTTTTTTGAAGAATGGTGGAAGCACAAGAAAGAAGAACGAAATTCTCGTCTAATGGCTTTTATAATGCAAAAATTTAGTATTACGGATGTGACTCCTGATTCACAGAGGTGTTTACAGTTAAAAATTTCAAGGTTTTTGTCACAATTGTCTGAAAAGTGGGCTGCAGCCAATATGTATGCAGCCAATAATGATGGACCGTTTTTTAAATCAAAATAAAAGTTGGTTAGAGAACGCAGATATAAAATTTAACATAAGTGTGCATCAGCCCTGTGCTTCCTCGTCATATGGAGTAATCGGCATCAAGGTCGGCCTAAAAAGATCTTTGAAGACTCAAACCGAAAAACGTAGGGTTGAAGACTTAGTGCAATCGCTTGAATACCAGTAAGTTGACCATAGCTGCTGAAGTAGCAAATCATTTATCGGGTCACAGAAACGTGGCAATTTTGATTCGAAAAATTTCGGATTCTTCAAGTAAAAGGAAATCTGGTGATGTTATTTGTGATGGCAGGCAGTTGACAGTGACGAGGCATTAGCTTATTATGTAGACTCTAAATGCACCAGTCACTCTTATTAACAGACACGAAAGTGGTCATTGAAGGCAGGACATCAAGTGTTTCCATCTTATTATAGTCTATTTAAGTCCAAAAAGTTATGTTATCCTTCAGATGATTATATTTCTGTGACAGAAACGCGCGCCGAAATTAAACTTCAATCCACACTGGATAAAACTACTGAACGTTTAATTGAAGCGCAAAGTGATGTTCTTAATAAAGTAAATACCTAACGTTTTTCTATTTGGGATTTTGTTCGCGTTTCTTGTATTATGTCTATGTATCTATATTTGATCTTATTTTTAAAATATTTTGGCATTTTATCGTTTAATATTTTGTGAATGAATATCGTTGTATTTTAGTACTTGTTATATATTATTCGAATTTAAATTTGAGAGCATCTTTTTAATTTTGGAATACCTATTTCTGTGTTAAATTATGAACATAATTTTCTTGTTATAACAATGTCGATTTTTACTCCCTTTATTTTAACACGTAGCGTCTGTGGTTTATTGTCTGCCGGAAAAATTTGGATCGATTTTTAACCCTTTTCCCACGATCCAATCAAGCTGAAACTTTGCAGGCGGACTCGTGGCGATAGTAAAAAATATTTAACAAATTATAATTTTGGATTTTTAGAAATTTTTTGGTTTAAAATGGGAATCAATACAAATGAGTAACGAACCCGACGCGTGCATTAGGCACGAAACCTGATTCAATGAGAAAGGGAGTATAATAAAAACTTGGTTTTTATGGGATAGTTTTAAAAATTTTATTCAGTATCTAATTACGTTTTTTTAATATAAACATTCTAAATTATCAAAAAATGTGAAATTATTCAATAAAACAACAAAATATTATTAATCATATTCATTAAATATTATTTTAATTCATTCACAATCAAATCGTAGAACAAAATGTTTTTGTCCACCTAGCTTGTTCTAGACGAATCACTGTGCGACGTGTAAAAGTAACGTCTTTTTGATGGGCAGCTAGTCACGTACTAATTACGTATTGGATAATAAATAATAACAATGCCTTTAGCAATGATACAGTTGCCGGCAAACTTCTTGAAATTCTTTGGCGTAGTGGGGGAATGCAGAGAAGACAAAATTTGGGCCTCTTTGGTGGAATGGTACATGCGCAAACTTCCCCCACTACGCCGTAAAATTTCAAGATGTTTGCCGACTACTGTACCAACGACAACATTAATATAATTCAAGGTTGCTTTGAAGCTCTGGGTAAAAATGGATCAAGTTATTTACATAAAGCAGTTTTACATTTCTAAATAAATTCTACAGATCCAAATAAACTTTTCAAACACGTTCGTGAAAATAGTGAAGTATGGGGGTTGAGTATTATTTTTCACATTCTCTGATGTAAGAGCGGCATTTCAATCGGGTTTATTATCACTGATTATCATACAAATCATGTCTTGATTATTATTATATAACATTATTATACTATTATTTAACATTATAATAACACATTATCATTTTGGACGTGATGAATATTATATAAAATAAATAATTGTATTATTTAAAAAGAAATGTAATTAAAATAGAAATTCGTCTGTTTCACACCACACTAGTTTATTCATCCAAGGGGCCAAACATTCAATTAAAGCCAATATTCCAGCTACGACAGAAATAGACATAGACAAAAAAAGGCATAGAAACTTTAAATAAACACGTCCCGTCTATTTTGTCTTAGAATATTACAATGATATTGTTATCCAAATAATAGTGGAGAATTATCGTAGAGCCGTGTTATTTTATTAGGTAGGTACTCTTAAAAGTAATCGGTTTAATCTAAACGGTTTTAGAATTTAAAGAAATTAAATTTTGTATTTTAATTATTACAGCACACGCCACATTTAACTTACAAAATGGAAAAAAGTCGACATTTATTATTACAAGAAACAAGAACTATGTACATAAATTCTTATCGGAAATAATGCGTTATTGGGGCGAATAGAAGTTCAGATAATCAGTATTTTTGCGAATATTTAAATGATTTCGATACGATTGCCGTATTCTGAACTAAGCAATATTTCTATTTTTGTATCTTGACAGCTATTGTATAACATCGTGACGCCGCTAATTTTGACGTTTTAAGTTTGATAAGTTTGAAATTAATGAATTATATAGATTAGAAAGCTCATTATTCATACTTGTAAATAACTTAACGTTTGTTTACATTTTAGAGCTTTCTGATTGATTCAATTCATTAATTTAAAACCTGTCAATTTTAAAACGTCAAAATTAGCGGTTATATAGGGTTATTTGGGAAACATTAATAACCTCGCAGGACTATGTTACTGCTTTGATTACGAGTCGAAAATGTTCAAGCTATCATGACCTAATATCAATAGTTATAGAGACATTCGACATCAAAGTTTGCATTTTCTTTTCAATATTTCTGACTTATTTTTTGTAAAACGTTGGAGTATCATTACAGTAACTTATATCGATTACGGAAAGTTTATTCGTTTCAATACAAGTTAAATAAATAAAAGGGAATGAATTTTTCATATTCGATGTAAGTTACTATAATGATAGTCTAACGTTTTACAAAAAATAAGTCAGAAATATTGAAAAAAATTGCAAACTTTGATATCGCATATCTCCATAACTATTGATATTAGGTCACAATAGCTTGAACATTTTCGACTCATAATCAAGGCAGGAATATAGTCCTGCTAGGTTATTAATGTTTTACAAATAACCACACATATATACTATATATATATATATATATATACTATAAATAGATATATATATATATATATAATAAAGAAACCCATGTTTCCCTATCCGCCAAGTTTTCTACACAACCAGCCACAACCACCCATCGGTGGTTATGATGGTGGATAGCCCTTGGTGTCACATCGAAAATATGCGAGTTTGGTGGGGGTGGCTGTGGGTGGGTGGAAGTGGGTGATGAAAATGTGATTTTTAGCACAAGGCCGCAAATGCTTCAGATTGTTTCAAAATAGGCACGTCGACCGTGTCGGTGAGTCTAGAAGGTTCGAAAAAACCTGCTCTAGAAAGTTCTGGAAGGACAAGGTTCTAGAAAATTCCCGAATGTTCTGTAAGGTTCTAAACTGAGTGGCGGAATGTGTGAATTTCTTGAAAGTTCTCGAAGGAGAATTTTCTAGAAGGTTCGCGAAAGTTCTATGACGATCCAAACACTGTATTAAAAATCTACGCGTGCGAAGCCGCGCGGGCACAGCTAGTATTATATAAAATAAGGACTAATATTATTTTAAAAGTTGGGATATATAAGTACTTTTCCTACTAATTACTTCATCCAAGGAGTCCAAATATTAAATGAATGCTTATATTATTATCTTAAGAATACGGCAATTACGTTTTATTTTATTTATTCCGTTATAATCGTGCACCATATTACCATTTCACAATTTCTGCAAAACCATCGGAGAAAAAACCGGCTTACCTACCTACAGATTTGCCAAAGCTGTCTATGGAGTGAAAAATAATTTATGACGTGTTGCTCGCTTTGTTAAGATTTGCATACAATGTGGTTATCGCCCATATTATACAGATGTCGGACTCGGCGATTATTTCCGTTGCGCAACTCCGGCGCTGAGAACTGACAAACATATAATCGCATAACAATATTTTTATATGTAGGTATGTATGTTCTGAGAACACAATTACTGGATTTGTCCACTGCGGGATTATTATATAATTAAGGTAAATTACAGAAGTCTCATAGAGACGAAGCTATTTACATGAGAAACGTGTCTTCTTTTATACGATGGTCCAGGGCCTATACCCTGCAAGAGCTGGCTTAAGTGTCACTCTACACAGCTCTTCTTCAACAGCCACATTGCCATCAGTGAATTGACCTCTTTTTTATTCAGAATCTTTTTATAAAGGACTTTCTATAAAGGATTAGCGAGGTGAATTCTATGAGCGATGCATAGTTGAATATCTACTAAGTGCCAAAAATATTTTTTTAAGATAAGTATATAGATTAGTTCTAGACTAGCTGTAACCCGTCAAAAATGACGGCACTTTTACTACTGAAGAATAAGTATTTACTTATTTATAACCAACACCCATGAAATAGTAATAACGACTTTTAGAACATTTTTTTATATTTCCCCTGCCGACAGTTGGGCGGAACGTGAAATGGTTCGCGTCTTTGCTAAGTCCTATATGTAGTGCATTTTTGACGGGCAATGGAGGCTCCGTGATGGTAACATCGCTATCCCCTCCGCCTTCGGGTTTGCTGGCCCGGGGTTCAAGCCCCCTCTCCGGCCGTTTAATTTGTTTTTTTTAACCATGAATTCGAACGAAATTACGGACATTATACGAAGTTACGGAGACGGAATAAGAAGCGAAATGTTAGAATCGATAATTAAAGAAACGTTAAAAAATATTATTGATTGCGTCGATAATGATCGATAATGATCGATATGTGTAATCGATATTGAAAGATATTATTCGATAACAGTGTTTGTTATCTTTACTTATTGTTAATACTTGACAAATGCCTATTAACATTGTTTAATTTTGTGCAACCTCGAAAATTAACGAAAAATTTCATAATTTTCGTATGTGATTTTGTATTTTATTGATAAAATTTTCATGGATTTTTATTACAATTCTTTATATCTGAAATAAATTTTATTAATAATAAGTTATAGAGTAGCTAGTTGGTGGTAGTTAGAAATGATCATGATGCTCGCCTAATGATCTGGTGGTCGGTGGTTCGGGCCCCATTCCAGGACACCACCAAGTTAGTCCTATTTTCATAGCACGAATTTTTAAGGTTCGTTTGAAAATAGTTAGAATATTGATGCGATAGGTAATCCGTGTCCGCAACTGTATTAATAAAAAATTACCGGAACACTAAATTACGAAAATATCTTATAGTTTTTTATTTTTAGTATTAAAAAGACTAACTCAGATAGGTACATGAAGAACGAAAAAACTATATTCGCTTTTTACCTTGTATCTTAAAATGGACATTCTGGCACTTAGTGCTTTATTCATTTCCAGTTTTGAGTTGGTGTTCTGATATGACAAGCTTTTCAACGCGAACTATAATATAACGCTTGCACCGATACGGTGCAATTATAACGGTTATATTATAGTAGGTATAGTTGTAGATGCGGTGAAACGTCGCTTTTGCTACCCGCCGGATCCTAAAAAAAAGCATGCAAAATTTGGGTCACATCGATAAAATGGTATGGATTTGTATAGAAAATATATCAGGGGAGAGGGTGGGTTAAAGATGGAGGGGGGAAATGTGTCCCACGTTTTCCGCAGGTTTCTAAAGAAAAAATATGCAAATTTTGTGTCAGATCAGTCAAACGGTGTACATCTGTGTTGAGACCAGACAGGCAGACAAACATTATGTTTTAAAGTATAGCATTTTTATTTATTATATTGTATATTATATTATATGAGGCGTAGAGTTGCAAAACCCGCTCTGGACGAATTTTCAAAAATTTGAAATGAGAGTGTCATATGATGGAGTTTTAAAAAATCTATCGTATAAGACTACATTGAGTTACAAATCTCGCTCCATTGCCTTGGAATATTAAAACAAATATTTGGATAAGTTGCAAAATCCGCTCCGAATCAAACTTGAGTTACGAAATCCTCTCTGGAAGAACTGACCAATCATGGGCCGCGATTCACCAACTATTTGTATGAAATTCAACATGGCCACAGTTTATCGTACCCTCGTTGTTGGATTTTTGCTTGTGAAACTATTGTGATATAAGATTATTATAATGGATGAAACTTTAATTAGTGTCAATGAATCTCCTCCTGGAGAATCTAGGAAACGTCCACGTGAACCAAACACATGGAAACGTAACGGAATAGTCAAGAAAGGTAAATACAATTTTGGCTTTTATTCCTCTATTCTGTAGTTTATTTCAAGAATACTTCAGTGGCGGTACACCACGATACATATTAGACACATTATTTTTTTAAAGAATGAATTGATTATTTTGAATAAGTTACTTAAACAAGTTGTGCGTTTAGATCTTCAATAAATAGCAAATAATGTAACTGACAAGACTGCTGTAGATATCAGAATATGGTAGAAACGCATATTACGAACTTTCTATGCTTCTAAATCTGAGCTGAAATGCCAACACCTACAAGGCTCAGTATAATAACTACTTATAATTTTTATTACAGGTATTCATCTCATCAAAGAAATTACCCGTATACCCCAAATGTGAACATGACACCAATGTATTTAAATGCAGCTCCCTTAAAGGGGTAGATATTAAGGCATTTCACGGTACCTACTATGTGACTCCCAATAAATTGACACAGATTGCCAGTCAATTTCTGTAAAGGGACCAGCGTTGCGATCCACAAAGACAAGTCTCAAAAGAAAAACATTAATATAAAATATTACATTAGAAAAATGAGGACAGAAAAAATAATCTCTGTGTGTCAAAAAACGTTCCTGGAATTTTAAACATAAGAAAAGATCGTGTGCAAGGAATTGTCAAAAGATACTTTGAATCTAAAGAGCAAAACCAAAAAAAATTGAAAGAGGTGGCGATCGTTAAAGTGAAAAGTTTTCTTTACGGCGCAAAAGTGTAGTCAATTTCATTAAAATGTTGAAGGGCTCAAATCGCTCTTTAAAGGCGGATTGCCTAATTTAAGAAGAATAAGAAAATGTTGAAGGGAAGTGAACCTCACTACTGCAGAAACAAAACTCAAAGCCGGATTTATCTGCCTTCAGAGTTAAATATAAACAAATTGTGGCGCACGTACAATGTAAATGCTACATTGGAAAATAAAGTAAAAAATAAATATTTCAGAAATATTTTTAATACGAAATTCAATTTGTCATTTGGTACACCGTTGACCGATAAATGTTCAAATTGCATTGAATACCGGGAATGGGTAAGATATTATTATACTCGTAGAAAAAGTGCTAAATATGCCCTTATATGGTTACATTTTGGGCATGTCGCGCTTGTGTCTGAACGACATCCGGTTGGCGGCCAATTTGCATCGGTGTGCGTGCGATATTAATAATAATAATATTAATTGGATAACTTATATAGCGCCTTTTCGCGAATACTCACCTCAAGGGCGTATCGGTCTATATTCTGTTGCGTGCGATGTGGTCATACGCGATGTGCTCTTGTTTTGCACGAGGTAATAATACTAATTCATTTTTTCGTTGCAACAAAAATATTTCCTATCTTGTTTTTTTTATATAATGGCTCTGTTATTTTTATATCGTTGTGAAATAAGTTCGTATTATTATAATAATGTACCGTTACATAATGTACCACTCAGTTTTAATAAATTAAAATAAATCGTTGCGTATTCGAATCTTGTGGACTTTTTTCATACTTAAGAACTTTTTCATGCCGGTGCAATGTTCGTCAACTGCCCTACCCTGGCCACTACCTAGAAGTTGTCTGTACGTAGGTATATGTGTGCATTTCTTCTCTCAATTACATAACTGAAGTCAATTACTACAATTAATCGGTGTTGGAAAACTCGTAGAAGACTTTTTTCAAAATTATTATTTGTGTAGGTATTTGTTTTTTAAATGTGTGAATATGTAATCTAGTAAAAGTTTGTATCTTAAACACAATAATTTCTGTCTCTAATTCTATTAACCCTACACACCTAACCTTCCTCCGCACCATATTAAGCCTAAGCATTCGTCGATTTTACGAGCAATTTTTGGGGTGAATATTTTTAATTAAAAACACACGTTTTTGTTATGTTTATTAGACACATATATGGAGGCAAAGGTTATATTGAAAAATATAACTTTTTATTTATATTTTGTTAAAAATTTAAATATTTTCTAATAATTTTTAGTAAGGCACTAGTTTTTATGAGATCAAAAGTGACAACATTCTTTGGAAAAATTAAATAAAAATAATAACGTAAAAATAGCCTTTTCTTTTTTGACCAACTAAAATTATAAGGTTATTTTTACTCAGAAAAAAATGTAAAAACTAATTTTTAAAAGCGCAAGTCACGCAAAAAACAACTAATATTTGATGCCTCTACGAGTGGAGAATCATTGCTGGATGATGAGTGACCTTCGCTTTAAATTTCGTTTTCCTTTGCATGTATAGTTCTTATATCTTGAATTATTTTTTTATGTATATTGGCATTATTCGAATTTTGAGCCATGGTTCTACACGTTGCCAATTCAACTTCTAGATAAAATCATGACGACTCAGAAGAATTGTGTCAGTAAATAATGAAGCTGTTGCATGATATATTTATCATGCCGTATAATATACACTGGTTTTTCTGCTGCATGACATTATTGAGCACATTTGGCCGAACGTATGTGCATCACCTTTTGTGCTATTATAGAAATCAATTATATGCGGTTTCTTTGTTACGGGGTACACTGTGTCCTCTTCATCACAAGAAGATAATAGATAAACCATTTTTGATGGTTCAGATTTCTAGGAAAGAAGTGTGAGAGAGCTTGAGTGCCGACACAATTATGTACCTGTAATAAATGTTCCAGGCACATAGTTGTGTCAGCACTGAGTTAAAAGCATTTCCCATACATTTCTAATACGTGTAAATGCGTGATATCAGCACCAAGTGTTTTATTCGTCTCCCATAGACACGATTCCGTGACAATGACATGTTTTGAAAAATAACAAATGTAAATTTCAACCAAATCGGTTGAGTAGATCGGGAGATATCCTGTACACCGTTCTGAAAAAAGTGTTTTCTAGAAAAACGCAAAAGAAAAAAATACGACGTCATCTTCTTAAAACCGAATATTTTTGCCTGTAAATAAATAAGTACGGATCATCTTTACAGACATCTTGTTATCCTAAGAATATTCGTTCATGTGTCGGTCAGAAGCCTATGTAATTTTTTAATCACTTAGAAATGTCGTTATTTTCGCCAGCCTCTTGATTTTCTCACAAAATAGGCGCAGTAATTTAATAATGTTTAATTAAACAGCTACTTTGTTTCCGCTATTCAACTAGGTACAATAATGAAGTATTTTTGTAGTTGTGCAATCATTTTTTTATAAAAGGCGATCAAATGCAATCTCTGACATGCTCCGCTGTTAAAAGTTTTCACGGGGGTTTCTAGAGAATTTCAAAATGTTGCACTATTGTCTTTTTTTCGTAATTGAGAACGTGTTAAAACATTTGTATGGCGTAAACTTCTCATTGAAATGATTTTTCATTTGAGTTTAATTTCACAACATCGTATTAAATTCAAACGGATGTGAAGGCACATATTTGCGATCGATTAAATACACAAAAATACTCGCAATTTTGTAATTAAAAGCAGTGGTGGCTGATCGTAGTGGACGAATGACAGAATACTCTGAACAAAAAAACATTAATTTAAAACGTACAAACGAACAAAAAAACATTAATTTAAAACATTAATTTAGTACATGCTGCAAACATGGAAGGCTGCAGTTTCCGTGAGACTTGTAACGAGAGGAGATGTATCCTGTAACAAGCACAAGGTTATGGAAGGAAGAAGGATGGGCGGATAGTGTCGAGACAGACCCGCGAGAGGTCGGGGAGCGCCTAGCAGGCTGGACTACAGGGGCGACAGATGGCGCTCTAATGTGACTGCGGTCCTCAACTCCCGAGTCCCATGAGGTCTTTAAAAAAGAAAGAAGAAGAATATTACGAAATTTGCATGAATGTAAAATGGGGCGGACAGATTTTTAAAGCATAAATTAAAAATAACACAATTTGGGAAAATTGCATAAACCGCGTCGTCGTAAACCATACCGGAATTCTTATAAACTGTTTGTATTTTTTATGGCAAAAATCAATCTTGAGTAGCTAATTGGTGTAGTACCCAATCACTGGTCATGAAGCTCACCTAGTGATCTGGTGATCGGTGGTTCGAGCCCCTTTCCAGGAAATCAATATGTCAATCCTATTTCTATAGCATAGGCTTTTAGCTTAGTTTGAGAATCGTCAAAATATTGATGCGACACGTAATCGTATTTCTATTAATCTAAATAACCCGTCGCACGGTGTTTCGCGTAGAAAAAGCTAGACTGACATAATTATTTTTCGATATTTAGAATAGCACGACCTCAAATAGATTCCTAAGATTAAGAGGTTTGTTTTAAATAATGTAAAAAAACAGTTTGTTGGACACAAAAAGTACAGTTCTTATGATGTGTAATTTCTTGCAGATATATAATTAAAAAATATAATTATTTAACTTGATTATTTAGAATAACCTAATCAAATTGCTTTTTAGGCAGATACTTATTTAAAAAATTCAACCATTCAGTTAATCATATCAGGAGATAGTAAGTATGTGATGTGTAATAAGGAGACAATTATATATAAATCATAAACAAACTAAACTAAGACCTTAATCAAATATCAATATGGCTTAAAATAAATAAATTGAATTTAAATATCAACAAACAAAAATAATGACCAATGAAAATTAGAGAATACCAGATGCACCAAAAATAATCACGCATGAAGAAGCAATCAAAGAAGCAACCTTATAAAATACTCGGGAATAATCATAAACCATCAACTAAACTTTTCATTGAACTCAAAAATATGTATCAAAAGAATTTGCATTATGAACAAACGGTATGGCTCGAGTGGCTGAAAGTTCGCCCCTCACCGATACTGTAAACCGAAACCGAACCGAAACTGTAAACCAAAACCGAAACTGTACAGTTTCGGTGAGAGGCGAACTATCATCCACTCGACGACGAGCCGTAGACCTCTTTCCATTTAAGAAAGACAATAGTCTAAGAGCACCATGATGGTGCACTTTTTCCAAGAGAAGTCCAGCGACACCTGTTCGACCATGTGGACTGTGTCTAATTCTGAAACAGAACCGGTCTTCGGGGAGTATATTTTTAGTTTGAGTGCTTTCAGCACGAGTGCTGTCAACGCTCTCTTGTACTCTTAATTATAACAAATACGTGACTCAGTTGTGGCCTTGTAATGTGTCATCGGTCGTTTCGTTCATGTTTCGGTCGTGCGAACTAGATTGAGCTGGAATTGGGAACTGTATCACTAGTTTATTTTTTTAATGTAACGTGTAAATGATGTAATTTAGTTAACATCAGTTCAGTGACCCGTCCAAAGATAATAATACAATAGAGAAGAAATCCTGACGGTGATATTTAGGGTGACATGGCCAACCATCTTTCTACTCTGCCGTTAAGTCGTCTATGGCGTTTCGTGCGTGCCGCACATTTTCAGAAGTAGGTGCCTTTTTAGTGGTTAAATTATTCAAAATGGTTACGTGTTCTTTCAAAAATTGTCCATCATGCTCTAATGAACTATCAAAACCAACAAACAATATAGGATTTCACCGTTAAGAAGTATTTTTCAATTTTTTAATTGTTCTATTATCGAAACATATCCAATATTTATTAATGAATTATTTAAAAAATAGTAATCAAGGGCATGTAATTGTGTAATATTATTAGTTCGTCAAACAAATAAAAAAAAGAAAGTGAAAATATAAAAACAAAACTTTTAAAAAACATTGATAAATAATTTTAAAAAGTGTTTACAATAGTTTAGTTCGGTAAATGATGATGTTGCTGGTCAGTTTTAATTTTATTCGTCTAGCCGTGGTCAGCCAAACCAAAATACTTTTAAAGATTGCGGGGTGATGTTTGCAAGACCCGTTCGTTTGCGAACCACCCGCCTCTAAATTATAATACAAATCCAATCATGCACTCAGTCAGCTGGCGGACAGCCGGCGAAATTGCCTGTGATTCTAAACATTTTACGGTCTGAGTTAAAATAACTTTTTTAATATTCTTCTCATCTCTGTACTGCTGCTTTTCTATCCTTCCTTGTTATTCGGTAGTTGTAGCCATTTCTTCCCCCCCCCCCCCTCTCAGTGGCTGTATCATCGGCCCATATCTTTTGAGGTCTCCCGATGCCTCTTTTCTTTTCCCAAGGTCTCCATATCAGAACTCTGGGAATCTTGTAGCATCTTGCCTTGATCCATGATATCCACTACTCTAGTTCTGTGCCTAATTTCATAATTTCTATCTCTTAGGCTTACGCCAAGCATGGATCTCTCCATGGATCGTTGCGTGCATTTGAGCTTTTCTACACTTTTCTTTATAAGGACCAAGTCTCCACTCCATACCTCATCACTGGCAGTATGCACGAATCAAAGACTTTTCTGTTTAGGCTAATTGGGATCTCTTTGTTCTCGAAGATATTTTGAGTTTGCCAAAAGCAGCCCAGCTCATTCCTATTCATCTTGGCAATTCCGCTGTTTAGTTTTTTTGTTCATTTTTATGTTGTGTCCCAGGTACAAATATATATTCATCATATTATTGTTATTGATTGTTGACTTGCACAGGACAAAGACTTTCAAAGATTTTCAGGTGTGGATCGCCAATTTCACTTTCTGGCTGATTCTGACGCCAGGAGCAGGATGTAGAGGTATCATTAATTAATTAAATAACTTTGTATTGACCACTTGGAGTCACTATACATCTGCCGGTTTCGATACCACTATATCTTCGTCAGGACAAACGCATACTAACATGCGTCCATCCTGACGAAGATATAGTGGTATCGAAACTGGTAGACATAGAGCTACTCCAAGTGGTCAATACAAAGTCATTTAATCAATTAATAATTATGTCCAACCACAAAGATAACGCTATAAACATCAAAAATATTTTAAATCCTCGGCAGTCCAAAGTTCGCTCAGTTCCAACTTTCTACCACGACTTCTTCCTGAAACTAAAGTAATACCAAAAAGGCAAGCAATTCCTTGTATTGAGTGTTATATTGGGAGTCTTAACATTTTAAGGATTCCGTTAAGAATAAATGAAAAGCGTCTCCAAGCGAAGATATAGCGCCATGCTTCAACATGGAGCTGCTGAATGAATATTATGAGTATAAATTTATAGAAATTAACTTAGTATCCACCACTTTTTTATTGTGTATACAAAGTTAATTTATATAAATTATAATTATAATCTCACCACAAAATAATTTTGCTGTATTTGAAGAATAATATTATGAGCTTTGGTGCGTGAACTTGGTGGCAAAGAGGACCATCGGAAGCCGGATTTGAAATGAAAAAAGTTTTCTGTCTTCAGCGGACTCAATCGACTGTCCTACACATATCTCCAACATCTTTATTACTTTTTGGTATATCTATTAAGACGGAATGTTCCATTTCACTTTCAAACTCTGGTTCTAAATTTTCAAATACCGTGTCACTGTCTTCATTTATTTCGCTACCCAAACTTTCAAGAAGCTTTTTAATGTCATTATCACATTAATTATTTCTCTTACCATAGATACGTGCTTTTGATGAAAAGTTCTTTTTTTTTTATTTAGTCTCCATTTACTTAGTCTATGTTATACTACAATTATTTATTTGGATCATTTACGACGTGTTTATAATCTGTATCTTATAATATGAATGCGCTAAAAATGGTGTAAGTATTGCGCGTGTTTCCATTGCCAGCACAAAAAAAACAAATGGCGAAAATGTATAAAGTAGCGAGAAGTATGGATTGTTTTAAAATACATGCAGATAATATTTAATGTGTAGAAATATTATAAACATTAAATATTATCTACTGTGCCTTTATAAAAAGAATGTACATATGCAATATTTATACACGTTTACTTTTAATTTACAATAAACGTATATGTGTTTTAGAATAATATGTGAATTTGGGCATTTTTTATTTTGGTGGTGGCCAATCCGGTGGCTCATTGCTCATTATGTATGTGTCAAATGCTTGGAACGCTTGAAATGTTGATGTTTAAAAAATATGTCATTATAGGAATGTTGTCTCCGAATCAATTACATATTTCAGCAGCAATTAAAAATGAATAATTATTATAGCGACTTTGTGGGGCATAGCATTATTGGTTTACAACGAAATTGTGTTTGACAGATCTTTCTTTAAATTTAGTGCTAGAATATTCTTTTTAAAATGTGATGTTTTGTTTTGGGAAACACGAAAAAAGTTTGTTCCAGATTAGAAGAAAAAGCGCCACATTGAATATGTTTTTTAATACGGTTATCTGGCAAAGAGTGTTAATTTGACAATTGACAATAAATTTAAAAGCAAGTTTATATATTTTAGAAGCATTTGACGAAAATATTAATTTTAAAACTCAGCTCTGGCTTATTAATCGGTTACAAATACTTTTGTCTCAATTATATCTTAACTAGCCGTACACCAGTGAAAAATCAAGGAACATAATAATTAATAACGACTCTTGCGTGTAAAACAGCCCGTGCGCTGGTTGCCTGTCATACTCTGATTATCTTAAGTTGTAATTCCAGTAAGTTAGGAACCGATTGACAACGAAATTATTAAATGTCCGCGCAGTAGCTACCATAGCTGACAGCATGGCCTTGCAGCAGGTAGACAGCGTGCAGTTAGCAGCAGCAATAGCCGCCAGTTCCGCCGACCATTGGCATCTACCATACCGACAACTGATCAATGGCCGCGCAGCGGCCATTACTAGCATGAAGCGGTCATCATAGCCGACCGCACTGTCAACCAGCAAGCAAATATTTATGGCCGCGTAGCGGCCAGCAATAGCCGCGCAGCGGCCTAGAAAGCCGTCCGCAGGGCCTAGCAGCAAGCAATCGGCGATAGCCGATTGCTTAACTGCTAGTATTATTATTATTATTTAAAATTTATGGGTATATTTAGATATATTTTAAATATAAAAATATATATAATACAAATACCGAAAATAACCGGTTAAAATAACGGTTTGACCATCACTGTGGTGTAGCGTTCAAAATACGCGTTGTTAATAAATAATAAATTCATTAAAAAAAGTTTGACAATACGTGATTTAGCTCGAACGAGTATGAATGGGAGCGCGAGCGGGGAGGCGGGGAACGCGAGCCGTCCAGTTATCCTTGGTCAGTTATTTGGCGTTTTTAACACTTTTACCAATAACTCATTTGAATCTCGTCCGATAATATTAATTTATATCCCAAGTTATTTGGAAACGAGATACTGTCCTTTGATGACAATATAACTCTAGCGACAACATAATTAAAATTAATATTATACGTAAAATAGGCAAATAAAATCAGCAATAAAATATATTCCGGTACCGGGAACTGAACCCGAGCCTCCTGGGTAAGAGCCAGGTATTTTAGCCACTACACCTCGGAGATGTCACTGGTCTCGATAAAAGTGTTTATAAAGACAGTGTAGGTACCTAAAGAAAATATATTTTAGAAAATATATTTTGCGGCCTATAATATTTTTTATAGTTTCTATAAGTCCTGTATTTTCGACGGGTCACGCAGGCTCGGCGGTAGCGACATCGTTAAGTTGCGGCCAGTTCGGGTTTGCTGGCCCGGGGCTCAAACTACATCTCTGGCCGTTTAATTTCGTGTTTTTAGCCGTGAATTGGAACGAAATTACGGACGTTACACGAATTAGTATGGACAGACAGACGGACGGATAGACAAAGAAATTCTTATAATTGGGACGTGTCCCTGCCGTAGGTACGGTTGCATATCCGCCACTATTCATTCAATTAATTAACATGAATAATATGCGAATTTACAAATATCCCTAGTATGCACCAAGTAAAGAACTAAAAAATAAAAATGTTCAAGGAAATATTCAAAAGTTTTTTCTTGATTACTGAACAATTCATATACAGGTGTCCTGTAACTAGTAGCAAAAACTTCGTAAAACTTTGAACACAAAATATTATTTTCACTTTGGGTGATAGTTACGTAGACAGTTACGGAGATAAGTGGCATCAAAGAAGGCATTTTTTTCAATATTCCTGACTTATTTATGTATACGTTGGACGTTAGACTATAAATACAGTAAATTATATGGTTATTAAAAATTTCTTCGCTTTGATAGGGATATAAGTCGAATATAATTATTAAAACCTTGTAGAAATTTGAAAAATATTATTTTTGCAAGATTTTTGTCCTTTTATTTGATTCGCATTGAAGCGAATTAATTTTAAATATTTCATATAACTTTTTGTAGTGATAGTACATCATTTTACAGAAAATAAGTAAAAAATATTGAAAATAAATTGCATACGTTGATGCCGCTTACCTCCGTAACTGTCGAAAATTCACCCAAAGTGTAAATAATATTTTCTATTCAAAATTTAATGAGGAATACTCCCCCGAAGTTTTTGCTACTAGCTATGAGACATCCTGTATATGAATAGTGGCGGTTAGGCATCCAGACGCTTGTTTTATGTCAATTATATTGGCTTTATGTTTCTTTTTTGAACAAATTTTTATTAATCAATTAGAAAAGAAAAATCAAATTAACGAAAAAATATTTTAACTGCTATCGGGATTCGAACCAACAGACTATCCAATTTCGCCACAGCAGTTTGGTAAGTTAAGAGGGGGGTAAGGTTTTAAACTTTTTTTTTTTGCATTTTATTTTTAATTTTTTAAATGAATGTATAACATCGCAAGAATATTGTTTCAAAATTTCAAGTCAATCGGAGCAAAATTGACGAAATTATGAACATTTGAGCGATTTCCTATACCTGCTCGGGCAGCTAAGAGACGCGCTCACCTGAGGACTACTGGACGTGCTATTGTATTGGAAGAGTTTTGCGTAGACAAGGACAAAAATATGCTGATGATGAAAGCTCTTTGCTGTGTGAAAATGGCATCGACGATTATGTGTAAGTATAAAATAAGTGTTATTTTGAATTTTACAGTGTGCAAAACTTTAAAGCGTTTTCCCCACATCTCACGTTTTCAAAGTCGGTGTCCATCATAACTTCAAAACTACTGCACCGATCCTTTTGAAATTTTGAACACTATTTTTGTACATAATTTACGAGGTAACGCTGGAGACTTTTTTTCAAATATGTTATTAATTTTTATTTTTTAATAACAAATTAGTCGATATTTTTCGCAAAAAATCGCGTTTTTCCCTTCAAAGTGTTCCAAAAAATTGAAAAATTGAAATTTCAAAAAACCCTCCCAGCGTTACCTGGGAAAACCTATTATCTAACGAATGAACTTTGATTTTTTGATTTCAGATGATCTAGCGCCAAGTTATGATGGACACCGCAATTCTACTTTTTTCCGAGACACGTCCGAATAATTGCTGCCAGTGCCGTATTTTTAATATTTCTTCTTGAACATTTTACACAATATTCTTCAAATGTCATACTTAAATGTATCATTGGTTTTAATAAAGAGATTTTAACTGTGTCGTCACAAAAAATTCACAAAAATATGCCTTTTTTGTACGAATTAACCTTACCCCCCATTAACGAAAAATTTTAAAAGTTAAAATATTTTTTCGTTCATTTGATTTTTCTGTATGTATTTCTAATTGATTAATAAAAAAATATTGAATAATTCACAGAACTTTGTTCTGAAATTGTAACTTCACAACAATAATGATTTTTTTTATTTAAAAATTGACGTGTGTTTAATTATTAAATATATTTTTTTATAATTTTATTTCTTTGAATAAATATAAATTTTGTTTAATTAATTTTCTCCTTGACAATAGCATTCAATTTACTACCTGGATTGACAATAAATATGTTACATATTTTGCATATAAGTAATCTATGGCTTATTAATTATTTTTCATTTTAATTAATTTTTATTACGTCCATTTCTATTTTCTTTATAATGTCGCTTATTGCTTCCTATTGTTTGTGTAAAAAACGAGCTATTTTGATTGAATATTTAATTTATATTTTTAAGTAATTTCTGTATGTGTGGGGTATAAAAGCAAAGGCAGCAATATCCAAAAAAAAAATGTTTTGAATGCAGTCACCGAGGAATGCTATTTTAAAATGTACTTAAACATATTTATTTAACCTCCTACTTACATACAGAAAACATTACATATCATTAAAAAATGAAAAACTTAAATAAAATATACAAAAAATGTCTGAATGAAAAGTCAAAAATACAATTACGATAGAACCAAAATTTAAAATCAGAGAACGGAAAGCTGTTATATGTTTTCTATAAATTTATAGGCTATGTTTCCTTTGAAATCTCGAATTCAATACATTATAAACTAAGTAGTAATCCACGACGACTATAATATTTTTTTTGGATATTGCTGCCTTTGCTTTTATACCCCACATATTATGTACAATTTTGTTCCAATGATTTTTTGTTAACGATAATATATTTATAATGTATATAAAATAACTTTGTAAACAACACTTTTAATTGAAAAAAAATTCAACGTGTTTCGAAGTCAATGGCTTCTTCGTCAAGACAACAAAAAGAAAATTTAAAAATCGAAGTATAGATAATCAAAAAATTAAAAAAGTTGTATATGGAAAATGATTAATATATATAGGAAAAACGTGTAGAAATTTTGAAATTAGAGTTAAGGAACACTTAAAGTATTTAAATAGTAATAATTTTTCCGAATTTTCTAACCATCTTCTGGCTATGGATCTTTTGATATCAATAAGGGTTTACAAATTTTACATACAAATTATACAGAATCACAGTTTGATAAATTAGAAATTTTGGAAATAAGAAAGAGTGTTAATAGTAAATTGAATGTTATAAATAATCAGGTCCTTTTTGCAAATAGTTATTTTTTAAATTTATTTTCATAATAAGTAGTTACTTTATATTATTCATTTTCCATATATAACTTTTTAAATATTTTGATTATCTATACTTCGATTTTTAAATTTTATTTTTGTTGTCCTGACGAAGAAGCCATTTGCTTCGAAACATGTTGAATTTTTTTCAACAAAAAGTGGTGTTTAAAAAGTTATTTTATAAAATTAAAGTATATAATAAATATTATTTTAATTCAGCCAGTAGCACGGGCGCAGGTCATTCATTACCGTTGGCGGGTCGCCAGCCGGCGCACAGTGGGTCGAAACCGTAATTTGAGGGACTTAGGGACCAACTTTCTTTTTTTACTTTTTTCTTTATGCGTATGGACACAGCTCATTAACCTTATCAATAGTTATCCTGTGAAACTTTTTTCTAAACTTTATAGTTTGAGCAAAAAAAAAGTTTTGTATTTTTTGTATGGAGCGGATCAAGTTTGCTGATGTATTATTAAGTGTTCATTTAGTTAGTTTTTAGTCTAATTTTGTTGGGTTTTTTGTAGATTATTTGTGTTATAATGTACTTGTACTCACTTTTTCATATTTAGTTTGACATAGAAGAAATTAAGAAAATAAAAAATAATATTATAAATATATACGTTTTTTAATTTTTTCGACCCATTTATCTGGTAGAGTTGCAAGTTTATGTACACGTTCGTAGCATCAAACGATGGTAGACTAGACAAGGTATGAGAAAAAAAAGGTTTCAAAGCGGAGTCCAATTAGCATAAATTTTATTTTATTTGATCCGCTCCATACAAAAAATACAAAACTTTTTTTTTTGCCCAAACTATAAAGCTTAGGAAAAAGTTTCATAGGACAACTATTGATAAGGTTAATGAGCTCTATCTATCCGCATAAAGAAAAAAGAAAAAAAGAATGTTGGTCCCTAAGTCCCTCAAATTACGGTTTCGACCCACTGTGCGGCGCGGCGCGGCGATGAGTGATAAGGCGACGAGTCAGTCATAATCCGCCGATGCGATGACGTGATTTTGCTGCGTGTGATGTGTGTCGATGATACGTAAAATTATAACGATATCATTTTTTACAAAATCTTTGATTTTCTAACACAAAGCTAACGATACATTGTGCCTTTTCATTTTATCATATTTATATCAAAGATATGTAACAACTCTCATGACAAACGGCTAAAAAACCCGCTTGCGTTGGCGTATTTTATTTTGACTCGCCGGGCTCACTATACGGGTTTGTGGTGTGGTGTTCATTATTGTTAAGCCGTTACTTGCATAGAAATCCAATAGCTCGGTTCCTTGAAGGTTAACTTTGCAATTCCCCAATTTCTCGATGACTCCCTTCCATGTAACTGCGTCATTCCCAATATGCGCATTAAAATCGCCGATGCACAAAATATTATCGTTTCTCGAGAATCCTCGATGTACATCTGTCAGCAGCTCGCAGAACGATCCATATTCCGATGACGTGTTCAGGGTGTAAATCTGAATAAAAACGATTTCCCATAGACCTGCACTTTTACCATCACCACTCTGTCGCTAAAAGTCTTCCATTCCAGGACACTGTCCGCGAATTTTGGATTTGTAAGAATCCGAACTCCTGATTTTGCGTTTGACGCTTCATCAACCCCGGAATAGTATAGTTGCCAGTTTCGGTCTAAAAGTTTAATATCGCTTATTGCCGTAAAAAATTTCAATTAATTAATTTTATATGAGAACAAAGGTTTTATTCAAGTCATCGTCCTAAAAAATGTAGTCTAGCGTATCTGTTTGATATAAATTACCTAATAATAAAAACCCGCATTTTCGAAAAACAAACGAAATATGCATTTTCAGTGAATTTCCAGCCAACATGTTTTGAATAACAGTTTCTATTGATAATTTATTTCTTTTTACTTAACCAGCATTAAAAATAACGATGGATATATAATTTCCATACACTTTCGCATAAATCTAACCTCCGTGCGTTTCTCATCGACCATTTTAAATAGCCACGTACATTTTATTACGCCATCGTTTCGGTTTTAAGATTGCGACATGCCATTCTAATTGACGCACTGGAAAATGTATTAACAATTTCCAACACGTGTATTTGGATGGTCTGATGTTTTATTCATGTGGCAAGATTCCATGCTGGTTTCCTTTCTCGACCATGACAATGTAACTTTTGCAATACGCAAGAATTGTGCAATGTATGAAATTTTCATCTGAAACACATTAATCAGAAGCGTGAATGTCATTTAAAAAATATTGTTATCACAGCAATTTTCACAACAATATCAACAACTTAATCGCAATATATGTAATTTAACATTCCTAAATGTAGGTTCCATTATTGTAGGCAGGGCCAGTCTGGGTGGCGCCATTACTTTCCTTAAGGCGATCGTCTAGCAGAATGAGCAAATTTCACCATTTTTTCTCATATCTTCTCTTTCGTTTTTTATCACAATTTTGTAGGAACATATCTAATTAAAAAAATTTATTCATCAGGTTACATATATTTTAAATACGAATATCTTATTAAAATGTCATAAACTAAATTAAATAATTGATTAATAAATTACCAAACCTTCGATGTTTTAAAAATGAAGAAAATTGCCCACTTTGTGGGCCTTTTATGACTGAACGGCGTGTGAGATGTCTTTTTTATTCAATAATATTACAAAGTTAACGATTATCTTAAATTTGTTACAATTATAGAAAAATCTGTTAATACGTTTACATGTAATTTATGTTTTCTTATTGTACTTCAATAGTCAAAAGAATAGATATTATAATTTTACAATAAAAACAAAAAAAAATCAAAATCTTTGTCGATATTCCTGATTTTAGATATTTAATCAAGACGCAACGTATTTATGACACAATACGCAGTGCCTTGATTAAATAGCTAAAACCTGAAATCCTGAATAATTTTTTGATTTTTTTGTATTAATTTTAAAATAAAAATGTCTATTCCTTTAATTTATTAAAGAAAAAAGTAATAAACTATTTTAAAAGGATCGAAAAAAATTCACAAAAAATAAAAATAATTTAAAAAACAGTATTTTTTAAAACATAAATTACATGTAAACGTATTAACAGATTTTTCTATAATTGTAACAAATTTAAGATAATCGTTAACTTTGTAATATTATTGAATAAAAAAGACATCTCACACGCCGTTCAGTCATAAAAGGCCCACAAAGTGGAGCAATTTTCTTCATTTTTAAAACATCGAAGGTTTGGTAATTTATTAATCAATTATTTAATTTAGTTTATGACATTTTAATAAGATATTCGTATTTAAAATATATGTAACCTGATGAATAAATTTTAAAATGAGATATTTCCATACAAAAATGTAATAAAAAACGCAAGAGAAGATATGAGAAAAAATAGTGAAATTTGCTCATTCTGCTAGACGATCGCCTTAAGGGCAATTTAGCAAATTTTAAAATCCCTAAAGTAATAACTTAGACCATTTAAACTCTATTATATTTGTGTACCCTGCCTGGTGGAAAAAATCTGTCTACTAACTTTCATTCTAAAATTTAGTCTTATACACAAAGCTATACAATTCATATGAAAGCAAAGGCAGCAAATCCAAAAAGAATGTGACTACTTAAGGAAATTTCTCTGGAATCTATGAAATCTAAATCTTATTGGAAATAAGTTTTTAAAATCGATTGCCACCCCAGTTTTCCTTTTATATGCGTGTTTGCCTTCTATATAAATAAATATTTAACTTTTAAATAAGGATATTGCTGTGTTCCCTACCAACTTGTGGACATTGCTGCTTTTGATATTTACGTAATTAGACACTGCTGTCTTTGCTATGATATTTCAGTCTAAAATCGACGTCAATTCTCACTTTAGTATGAAGCGGCCATTTTGTCACGTGACGTTAGGGGTTAATTGAAGTGTGGCTGAATTTAATTAAAATCACAAGTTCAGTAACATACACAGTATACACACGTACAGAATAATTATATACGTAAACATATTTTTGATTGTAAAATTTATGTGCATTGAGTTTAGCAGAGAGTTATTAATCCAGCAGTGTTGAAATCTCAAAACCCTAGGCGATTAAAGTGTTATACCGCGAACATATGAGCTACATTCAATTCTCTTCCAATTTTACCGCAAGCGATTTGTCATAATATCGTAAAACTGTTGAACGCTCCATGAAAGTGCAACGACAACCGTTGTTTAGAGATTGGATGCAGATAAGCGGGTCATTATAAAAGATGCAATCGACAAAATGCTGCCATTATCGTCGCGTGAAATGTGTGAGTAAATTGTGAAACATGCTTGGCTAACGTGCGATTACTTTGCAATTAAAATACAATACAAACTTTACGCACGACTTGAAGACTATAACCATGTTGATATTGTATACCTACATTGGCGTCGGAGATAAGACTGTATTTGACTTCTAAAAACTGCTCAATGCATAGAAATTTTTAAGATTTCTAACTTATATGTAGGTGTGTATAAACTACCCGTCAAAAATGACGTTACTCTTACATACCGTTCCCTAAAGAATAAGTATTTACTTATTTATAGCCGATACCCATGAAATAGTAAATAACGATTTTCATCAAAATATTTAAAAAAAATTATATTCTGTTTCCCCTATATTATACTCTGCCGACAGTTAATGGTACTATTTTAAACCCTGGCGATTGTGCTGGGCGGATGAAATGGTTCGCGTCTTTGCTAAGTCCTATACATATGTATTGTATTTTTGACCGGTAACCCAGGCTCGGCAGTAGCAACATCGCTAAGTTGCGGCCGGTTCTGGTTTGCTGGCCCAGGGTTTAAGCCCCATCTCCGGCCGTTTAAATTCTTTTTTAGCCGTGAATTCAAACGAAATTACGGACAGACATACAGATGGATGGACACACTACGAAATTAGAATGTTTGATAGTCCAAATGCCTGGGCCGTATTCTGAATATGGTGTTCAGTTTACTTTTCGTCAAATTGAGAAAATTGAAGATTTAAGTGTACGTTGTTATAAAGGTGTCCCAAAATTAAATAAAAAACATAGCAATTTTTTTTTATTATAATTTTTTTTATTAAATCATTAAGTACATAGGATAGGGTTATGTATGGAATAGACATCGGACAAATTACCTCCAAGTCTTTGCTGGCACACACGCACTCTTTTAATCAAATATATGTGAATGGGGAAGACGAAATAAACTTTTGTTTAATGTTGTAAGCAACCTAACATTTCACATAGAGACGATTAGTGGTAATGCTTTGAGAATGTTAGGATTTGTTCTGCGTACTGCCAGGGTTTTCGAGAATACCCGCGTACTGAGAACTCTTTACAACTCCTTGGTGCGGAGTAGACTCGAGAGTGGCTCGATGATCTGGGGACCACATGAGGGCAAGTACTCTTTTATGGTGGAGAAAGTCCAAAAGAAGTTTCTGAGATATCTCTACACGAGAGAGTACGGGCATTATCCTTGGCTTTACCCAACCGAGTTTCTCCAGGGTATGCTTGGCTACAATAGTCTAGAGACTAGAAGGAATGTGTATTTGATTACACATTTTTATCGCTTGTTGCGCGGTATGATCGACAATACTGAAATTATGCAGAGCATTGGTTTG
>JADDOH010023255.1:0-10331 GCA_016648135.1 Agrypnia vestita | reverse complement strand
AAAATGTTATCAAAATACTTAATCCCTACAATATTTGTATAACAATACTAAATTTATTTCTAAACACCATAACAATTTAATTTTGCTGTCATATATGTAGGTATGTGGGTGGGTATGGTTAGTGAAAATAATACAATATATAATATTAAAATACGAATCGATTACAACAAAAATAAGATTAAGGCACAAACAATCCTGAACAAAATAAGTTGAAGTTTAACGAGCTTTAAGAATGATTATACGAACGATACTAAATTTCAAAATTTCAGTTAACATATAAATACAATCGGTAGATTACACTTTAAAAGCATATAAGATACTAGTAAGGCACGTGAATTGAGAAATAAACAATTAACATTAAATTACACAAATTGTAAAAAATAAAAATATACAATAAATAGGTACAGTTATAAATATAAAATAATCATAGCAAAATGTTATCAAAATAATTATTCCCTACAATATTAAGTATAAGTACAAAATGAAAAAGAAAAATCAAACAAATTTGTTCCTCTTGAAATTCGGTTGATGGGCTATTCGTCGCCCTCCTGTGTGACTTCTGGGTACTGTCGGCCGCGGGGGCGACGAGGCCTTCCGCTTTAGGGCCCTCGGGGTTGATTCTTCTGGGATGGGGCCTCTCGGGTGCGCTGCGGAAGGAGCCTCTGAAGAAACATTAGGAATGTCAAGAGGAGTAGGAAGCCTCGTAAGAACCTCGGAAGTGCGACTTGAACACTTTGGAGATGCCGCGATAACTCTCCTCGGAGGAGGAACCTCACACACACGCTTCGGGGGAGCCTCGAAAACTCGGATTGGACACTTTGAAGATGCCGCGATATCTCTCTTCGGAGCAGGAACCTCGCACACACGCTTAGGGGGAGCCTCGATAACGCGGATTGGACACTTTGAAGATGCCGCGATATCTCTCTTCGGAGCAGGAACCTCGCACACACGCTTCGGGAGAGTCTCGATAACGCGGATTGGACACTTTGAAGATGCCGCGATATCTCTCTTCGGAGCAGGAACCTCGCACACACGCTTCGGGGGAGCCTCGAGAACTCGGATTGGACACTTTGAAGATGCCGCGATATCTCTCTTCGGAGCAGGAACCTCGCACACACGCTTAGGGGGAGCCTCGATAACGCGGATTGGACACTTTGAAGATGCGGTGATATCTCTCTTCGGAGCAGGAACCTCGCACACACGCTTCGGGAGAGTCTCGATAACGCGGATTGGACACTTTGAAGATGCCGCGATATCTCTCTTCGGAGCAGAAACCTCGCACACACGCTTCGGGAGAGTCTCGATAACGCGGATTGGACACTTTGAAGATGCCGCGATATCTCTCTTCGGAGCAGAAAACTCGCACACACGCTTAGGGGGAGCCTCGATAACGCGGATTGGACACTTTGAAGATGCCGCGATATCTCTCTTCGGAGCAGGAACCTCGCACACACGCTTCGGGAGAGTCTCGATAACGCGGATTGGACACTTTGAAGATGCCGCGATATCTCTCTTCGGAGCAGGAACCTCGAACACACGCTTCGGGGGAGCCTCGAGAACTCGGATTGGACACTTTGAAGATGCCGCGATATCTCTCTTCGGAGCAGGAATCTCGAAATTTCTCTTCATAGGATCCTCATCAGATATCCTGGGAGGAGCCTCGAAGTCATATGTTTGAAAAAACCTCGGAGCGTATACTATCCGTCTTGGATGCGCATCTGAGGGAGACGTCTTAGTAGCCTTAATTTCCTTCAACCAATCTTGGACCATTTCCATAGTGACGTCTTTGATGGTGAATCCCTGTGAACAAAATAAAAAAACAGTATTAGTATACATTCATATAAAAATTCATAAATCTTTTCATCTCTAATTCGCAATTCGAACCATTTAAAGAGTGTCGTAGAATTTGATTGATCAATTTTGGCAGAAAATTTTGGAAGCAAAGAACACAATTTATTCGCGGTATGCTCGACGAACAAAAAAATGCTACATTAAAATCCAAAACAAGAAAATAAAAATGTAATAATAAACAATAATATGACACTATAGAAAACTTACCATTTTTAAATATCTGTATTATATATACAAAAGATGCACGATCACGGTCAAATCACACGATGTCACAGCTGAACAATACGATTTAACAATATTCACGAAAGCAATCAATTGCTGATTGTTAACTGATTTACCTATAGGACAAGTGCACTCATTATATAGGGGTGCAAGCGGATTATCCCCGCCGGCGGCCAGCCCCGCCGGCCGGTGGTTGGCCGCCGGCGGGGGTGGGGGTTGCTGTCGAATAATAAATTGAATTTTAATGACATAATTGTCCACGCCCTCAACATAAATGTGTACTGCAGTCTGATAGCGGTACTGCCATAAATTCAAAACAATATAAATACCTACAATTGTTAAATATTTTTAATACGGAGAAAACGATACCTAAAAACTTCAAAGAATGTAGTTTTTTATTGAGATAGTTTAAAAACTTAACTGAATTATTTGTAAACGTTATTTATTAATGTAATGTATATGATACATAGTCGTTTATGTTTTATGTTCGAATTTAATTTCGGTGGGTATAGATTTTTTTAATGATTGACTGTCACGGACGTAATTAAATTTAAATACTTTTGCAGAACGTCCTTGGATAAAATTGGTAGGAATATAACTTAAATATCGAATTTTTTTTAATTAAACACTTATTTTTTATATGTGTTGTTTTATATTTATTGATACGAGTGAGTGTAGACAAAATTTCATGTCCCTGATCGAAAAGCGCCGACCCCCTGAAAACTATCTGTTTTATCGCGTTAACTTTTTTTTTCTTATTTAAAAGTAAGGCGTTCTCCCCGTGGCTTAAGATATTTGCCAACTCTTCAAATAGCTAAGATGTGACTTGCAGCTTCTTATAATCTCGTTGTATTTAGTTAAATTGCTGAATTTTATAAAAGAGAACTCGAGCACTTAGTATTTTATATAACTATAATCTATCAAAGCCCAGATTGTCTTTATGAAAAAATATTACATTTACCTACCTCCACAACTGTCTACAATAGTGTGGGCTAAACCTTTATTTTGTGTGTGATTGGTATAGGATTGAAACGACGAATGTTTATTGAGATTTAACGAATTGAAATAACGATTTCAAAATCACGGTTATCACTCGTCTACAATTAAATAACATAATAAATTTTCGTATTAAAAATGTATGATTAAAA
This sequence comes from Agrypnia vestita, assembly GCA_016648135.1. Classification (NCBI taxonomy): domain Eukaryota; kingdom Metazoa; phylum Arthropoda; class Insecta; order Trichoptera; family Phryganeidae; genus Agrypnia; species Agrypnia vestita. Next base: position 7,110 of record JADDOH010023255.1, on the reverse strand, counting down.
GTTATTTTAGATGGGCATTTGTTTTGTTTACCAAATCTAAGGAAGTATTTATAAAAATTGATTATTAAAATTTTTCGAAAATTTAATATCGTAAATTAAAAAATATATATATTATATACATTTTTTCATTGTAAATATTTCGCAAATCGTTTATAATATCTAAATTATATTTGATAAATCACTTCAAAGTTTATAAAATCCTACATTAAAATATTATTTTATTAATCGAAAATCAAAACATTCCCACTGTCCACGTTGCCCTCAATTTAATATATAATGTATATATGTGAACATTCCATTTTAAATTTAGTTTAATATCAAAAAATGTAAAAAAAATATATATACTTCATATACTAGTACTCCATATTGACGTTATTTTTGTGAAAATATTTCACTAATCGTTGATCAGTTGATTTCTATCATTCGACATACATTTTATATGCCATTTAAATCCGAAATGGATTGCCAAAAAATGCAAGAGGACCTCGAGAGACCTTCAGGTGACTGTGAAACGAATAGGCTGTTACTATATATCTCTAAATTTTATAAAACTTCCTTCACCCGCAACAGAAATCGTTTCATTTGTAAAATATACTATGGTAATGGTTGTCGCTGGGCTCAAAAATGAATTTCAACCGGCACATTGATGCGATTGTCGGAAAATCTTTCAAAATATCCGGCTTCCTAATGCATCTTGGCAAGCCATTCAGGCAAATAAGTACATTTAGAGCCGGTCTTTTAACGAAAGACAAAATTTCCGTTAGTAAATCGACAATTTACTAACGGACGGTCGATCGTTTATAAATGTTACCGACGCTCGTCTTATAAAACATTTTTTACCGTCCGTAAGTACTGCTCTTGTCTATGATTTTAGAGCTGTCAGAGGCGTGTTATATCTCTTTTCTATGGAAACGAAACATAACTTCTATAAACACAAGCTAAAATTTCTCGCTCGCATCGGATTTTTGGAACACTTCCCACAACACTACACTAGCAGTCCTTTGAAACCCCAAACATCAATCCAAGAATATAGAATCTCAAGGCAACAAGCAATTTTGTGGTTGGTAATTATGTCAGATTCTTACGTGTGCGCCTTTTTACATTTTGCCCAATATTTCCAAGAAGCTCTTACTTAAGCAGACCTTTTCGACCAGCGAAAATGGAATATAACATCAGCGTCATCTAAAATATTAAAATAATCCACTCGTATATAGAACACTCTTTGTCGTCTAGTTTGTCAATTTCAACTAACTGGTGGTTCTACTATCGGTACCGGCCGTCGGTAAAATTTTACTAACGATTGTCATAAGACGAAAATAATGACGTTTGTATCAAATTTCGATTTATTTGGTCTGAAATTTAAATAACGTACGTTTATAAGACCGGCGATCTGATTCCCCGTAAGGGCTACTTTTGGCTTCCATTACGGAGTCGATCAAAATATAAAAAAATATTTACTTAATTTAAAATAAATATCACAACAAAGGGTGCATTTAGTGCATTTAAATGCTTAAGTATTTTTACTTCATTTTTTGAGAAAGGAATTCTGATTTATCAATCTCATCTGATTATTGCGGTCATTTTTAACTTTAAGTGTTTTCTTGAATATTAGTATTGAGCTCGGCCGCGCGCGCGTCTAGCTTCGCGCGCCCACCACCCGCATAGGGCGCGCGGCCAAAGGGCCACCACATAGGATTTTCTCGAAGCATTTTAACTGCTGTTCACTCATTTGAAAAATATTCAAAAAATATTTCAATTTTGATGTCGTTATAAAAGTACGATTTTACCATGTAAAACTGTTTTTCTCATGTGAATTTAATGAACGTAAATTTTTCAAATAATATTGGCAACTGATTATGCCATGGAAATTATTTGAAATGACTTAACAGCAATTTTTCAAACCACGACCTGTTCAGATAAAAGGACAATCTTGCGCCTTGCGCTGACATAAAAATACCTCCCGCTACCTCTCATTATTGAACAATAAAATGTGGCATTACTCTTTGCAATGCAGTCATGATGCAAGTCTGCCAAGTTCATGAAATTTAACTAGAAATTCCAAGTCTGGAATTTTTAAACCTGAAATTAATGGCTTTCATAGTAGTAAAAAAAAAAAAAATTATAAATTTTAAGCTTCATATTCCGATCGACCAAATAAACTACAAATATTTGCAAACTAATCTTAATCTCCTAACCTTGGAAGGTCGAAGAAAATTTGACAGATTTAATATTCCTTTTTAAAATATTACACTCAAATTTCGACTGTTGCAAACTCCTGAATAGTATTAATTTTAAAGTACCTAACCGTAGGACCCGCCAAAACATGCTGTTTTATCGTTATCTATCGTTCAAATTCTAGCATACCTCGGATGCACAAACTGGGCAATGAACTACCTACATATGTCGACATTTTAAATCTATCTCTCTCAAAATTTAAAAAATCATTATATAATCATTTCTTTTCAAAATATTAAATTTTTATATAATGTCTTAAATTTTTAATATATACCTGGCTATTCAAATTTAATATTGCTATATTATCGGTGAGTAAAAATTTCTGAGTTCACTACTTTACACTTTTTTGCATATATAATTTTTTCACATATATGTCTAACCTCATCATGTTTAAACTATGTATATATACTTTTTTACATTTATACCCTTTATTTTTCTTTTACATTTAATCGTTTGTTGTATTTTAATTATGTATAAACCTGTCGTAAAAGGCTATTAAGCCGTGTAATTAATAAAATAAATAAAAATAAATAAATAAATATTTTGTCAGTGCAAATGACATGTCTGGATCAAGCTGTACAACACATCAATTTATTCAGAAGAGAGACGTAATTTTATGGAGAGCCTTCTTGCTCTCGAGTCGCCCATTTCGGCCGCCGCGGCCGGCCGGCCCCAACCAGATCAAGCGTGAACGCCGCGATTCCGGCACGGTATTCACTCTCGATCGAGTTGAGTTGACCGAACGACGGCCCTGAAAGGGGCCGTTCGGGGAACGCTATCTCCGCTCTGTCTGTGCTACAGAGTTTTCTACCCTTTATGTGACGTGAACATGTCACTACAACGCCTCGAAGGGCAGATAAATGAAAGCACCATGACGTCCTCGACGTTCCCAAGCAATCTTTATTTAATAACAAATGTGACAGACATTTTAAATACAAATATTTCAGTATTTTTCAGCGTACTGCTCTCTCTTTTCATGCGTTTTTCTGCATAAAAATATCATCAAATAAATATCGCAATATTATTATGAAACCAAAATATGTCACACTTATGCAAATAATGCTTGAGAAGATGCGGGTGTCATCGTTCAGGTGGGCCTGCCATACGGCCCCACGGATGATGTCGTCGGTCCCGCTCTGGTGTTGGTGCTCGCATCGCGATCTCTCTCTTTGGGCGGTGCGGTGGCGCTCGTCTCGCGCTCGGGGTGCGGTCTCAGCTTTTTTCATCAAATGCTATGTTTAATAGTCACACAAATCTTGTTCGTCACGGGGCAGAAATTTCCCTATCTGTGGAATTGTTATCACAGTGTCGCTTGTCAAAACGATGTCTTGGCGAATGGTCATATTTCATGAAATTCGGCTCTCGCCAGATTCTGCCTGGATTCTCATCAGATTTCATTTGGACACTTTTTCTGAGTACCCGCAATACACTCGAGCTACAGCAAGCGGTGTCAACACTATTTGCTGAGTGGCTGCACTGCGCTTGATTTTTATCGGATTCGGCCAACATTATTCTGCCGAGTTGTCACACTGTCTGTCCACGAGCACCAGTCGCGCGGCTTGCCATGCCACCTGTACTTCTCGGGTATGACGCGGTAGGTATTTCTCAGTGGTGACGTCATACATTTCACCGGTGGTCGTACTTTACAAATTCGGCGCGGTTGTCACTTTTATACGCCGATTTCTCCACAAAACATTGAGCCAGCGACGAGCTGATTTTTAGCGCTCGTCCACATATGACGCTTGGCTCCACCAGCACTTTTCAATTCATTTGTTTTATTTTATTTTATTCAGAATTCAAATAGCCATTTGATTCACTATTCTGACCAGTCGCCCGATGCACACATATGACTTGCATCGCAAATTCACAATTGTCGTTCCGGTCCCCGGGCTTGCATCGCACTGATCATCTTTAGGTGTATTTATTTTTTTTTCAATTCACGCCATGCGGTTTTCTGCGCGCTGGCGGTTGTCAGGAAAAATTCATTTTGTCCAGATACATTTTCGTAGTACGGCGGGCTGAAATTCTTCAAATTTTTTACGAGCCCCACTGTGTCATCGCGGTTGAGCGGATTGTTCTTCTTTACTTTTTTTTTGTCCTGTCTTCGACTTGAAGCCGTCCACTGCCGCCACCCTGGGATATCGTCTTTTATTTTATAGAATTAACTTTAAGTATTATTATTATTATTTCTTTTTCTCACTATATGTACTTACTTTATTGTATTTCTTTGATTTTGTTATTTACACTTCTATTATTATGTTATTTTGGGTTCCTTTTACTTTTTATGTTATTTCCCTTGTATTATAATTATGTATTTTGTTTTTTTTAATAAAGAAATATCTTGAAGCGGGGACAGTGAGTGGTTTTGTTCAAGCGGCCGTGCCACTTCGCAACGGTTTATACGACCGGTGCGGAGCAGCACGGTCCTGCTTGTTAGTTGAAAAAATGTCAACCTGGAGGCGATTGAGTAGAGCCGATATATGGAAGTTTTTGCTCTTAGAACGGTCCTGGGTAAGCGGTGGGTACCATTCACTGTGTCATCGCGGTGCGGTAGATGGGCGGTCGTCGACGTTCGGCCGGCGCGGCCGCGCTCTCATCAGGCGCTTCGCCTGCGTTGATGCGGGTGGCCGCGGCGACGCCCGCCTCGCCCCCCTCGCTCGCCCCGCCCCCGGCCGGCAGTCATCAGCTACTTGCGGCGGGCGGTGATGATGGTGCGGCAATTCTTCTTGATAGTGGCCGCCATAACCGCGGCAATGAGTGCCGCTTGCAATCCCATCCGTGGAATGGAGAGGCTTCTGCTTCGCACAAATTCCATTAATTCCTGACCGTCAGTCGCGCGGCTACGGGTGCTGCTTGTGATTTTGGCCTCGGTATGCACAGCTGTTTCAATGGCACAATTTTACACTTTGTCGAGATGAAAGCTACGTTCATATGCCGCCCTCTCCCCTATCTCGGCAAAGTAGGCAAGCCGCGCGGCTTACTTTGCCGAGACAGTAACAACACGGTAAACTTGTGGTTCTACTGTCGGTACCGGCCGTCGGTTAAATTTTACTAACGATTGTCGTAAGACGAAAATAATGACATTTGTATCAAATTTCGGTTTATTTGGTCTGAAATATAATTAACAGACGTTTATAAGACCGGCCCTTAGAAGACTATACGTAACCTGTATTCGGCCTCACCCTGAATTTTGCTCTATCACCAAAATGATCACCCACTTATAAATTGGAAAAAAACGGAATCATTTAAAAAAATTCTGAGGTGTGTTAGCTGAAAATTTAATTTGAAAGTTAAGTATATGGAGTCAACAGTTTCGTAAATTAGACACTCTTGAAAACAGGCGAATATTATTCACATTTCTGTAATGAAGTGATGGCGAGATAGATATTAAAGATAAAATCTATATTTTAACAATGATGCTACATGATCCTGCCTACCTGAATATGTTAGGACGAGAGTGTATTCACGATTTAATTTGTTGAAATAATAAGTAAAATTAAATATCTATGAATCTAACAAAATTATAAATAGAGGTTCACATTATAAAACCACACGCCTTGTGAACAAATATTCTTGCAAAAAGGAAATCATTAAAATGCAAAGTAAATGTTTATTTATTTGAAATGTTAAAATTTATTAAATTCGTAGAAATCCGTTAATTTAACAATACTTCTAATAGTGCTCACATCAAAAAATCATTAACATTGTATCTCAATATTTTTTTCAAAAATACACATCTGTATTTACACATGGAAATTTACAAAAGTTTATTGTAAATTCCAAGAAACCCGTAAATTGAACGAAATTCCAGAGATTCATATTATAAAACCATTAAAATGCAATACGAATCTTTATTTACCTAATGTTATAATTTATTATAAATTCCAAGAAATGCGTGAATTTTATAAAACTCTGAATTATGTTCTCATTTAAAAACCATTAAAAGTGTGCCTGAATATTTTTGTAAGGACAAAATCTTTTAAAACATATCTGTACGTATCGTAATTTCCAAGAATCCGGTAAATTGGCCAATATTCCAAATAGTATTCACATTATAAAGTCGTTAGTTAAACTTTTACCTATACAAATATTTTTGCAAAAATATTATCATTTACAGTATCCTTAAATTCATCTTTTATACATAGATCTTTTTCTAAGTACAAAATAAATCGTCATTATCATCTTTTTATATCGACTGCTAGGTGGAGGCCTCCCCCAGTGCCCCAACTTTTCTCTGTTCGTTTTTATTGAATTCAGATGAGGTACGTAAAAGGACTCTCAGCTAAAGGAACAGTAATAGAAAAAAAGAATAAAAACTCAACGCAAACACGATAAAAGTAACATGTTGGAATAATATACAGAAGAACGAAATATATAAATACCTACACACGATCATTAGCAATTGCAATCTATTGCGGGAGTTTTGTGCAAATCCGCGATCCTCTAAATTTTGCGTGTTTTTAAGGAAAGAAGGTACCCATTCCTATAGATATTTATTTTTATTGGCATTTTGTTATTGTCTAGCCATAATTTGATTTATTTTCGGCTTTTTCATACACTTTTTCCGTGTAGTAGAAATCTTTAAAGAGAATGATTGTATCATCTGAGACGCTGAGAAATTTAAGAAAATGTGAAATTAAAAAACAAGACAATATAGATGACGACGATGATAAATACCTATAGGTATATACTTTTATTTTTAAATTCTAAGTAAGATTTTGTGAATACACATCTCTTTTCCTTTCTACTTAAAGAAACCGTCTCACCATCAGTCAATAATTTATTAGAATGAAAATATTAAAATATAATTTATATAATTAAACTTTGTTTACACCACTTTTTTTTATTTTTGAAAGAATTCAACATGTTTCGAAG
>JADDOH010023254.1:0-47874 GCA_016648135.1 Agrypnia vestita | reverse complement strand
CATTTTTGATATATACTTCCTAATATGTATGCCTTAAACATTTTGTTTGTCATGTACATATTATCGTGAAATAAATTGAATTGAATTGAATTGAACTGTCTTCAGGTCGTGGCCCCTTTAGAGCAATAGGCCCATTTTCGGCTATGGGAATAAATAAGGATACTGACGAATAACAGCAGAGTGCATAATGTTATAGTAATGTTCGTTATAACTTAAATTCTCCTGAAGAATATCGTCTGATGAACATATACCTAATACAAAGTTAAAAGTTAATTTATAACTTATGATCCGTGGGGCCTACACTATTATGTTGTTAAATTTGCAATGAAAATAGATAAAACAGGTCTTTCTCCGGTACCTATGTGTGATTAAAATAAGTAAGTTTTACTTTATTTATTTTTATTTTATTTTGGGAAACATACAGTACAATGTAATAAAAACTTATATAATATATAAAAAATATTCATAACCAGTGCAGTTTTCTCGAAGCTGGTAAAACTAAGAAAAAAAAATTGTAAACCTATAAATAACAAAATGTTTAAATATAAACGTCATGAAAAATAACGTAAAGGATTGAAGTATAAAAAAGTAAAAAGTATACTATTTATTCAAATAAACATAAGATAACTTGAAACACTAATATTTCGTCTATTTATTATTGATTTATATTTAAGGAAGTAATCTATAAATTATTTATCTGCACTGGACCCCATCCTTCTCATTTCTTCTAGAAGCTTTCCGTTCGCCTCGCATCGAGCCACGGAGAGTCTGCGTTAAGCTGCGGTCACCTTATTGGTTGATATACCAAAATGGCGTTCAAGGCCACTTCAAGGCCACTTCAAGGCCACTTGTACGGTAGATTAGATCGTTTAATAACAGCATGCCCGCCATTTTTTTTACGCTTCAACGCCAAGAGGCCCAATTAAAGAAGCGAAATACATCACAAAACACCTAGGCTTGAGTAAAATCACATAGATTAATTGTGACCTCACCGGGAATCGAACCCAGAAACATCGGTGTGAGAAGCCAGTGTCATACCCACTGAGCTGCGAGGGCCGCCTTTTGGTAGATTGTTATCGCTTTTCTTTGCACAGAAAAGTAGTTATCTATTCTAATTTTCTATTGCATCTTTCGACTCAAGTCATTTTTTTAAATTTTTTATAATTTTTTTTATTTATTTTTATACATATATTTTTTTTACTATTTATTTTCTTTACATTTTATAATATTTAGTCTCACAAAACGACTAAAAAGACGTTTGTCTGTAGGTTCATTTTAACAATCGTAAGTTACACTATTACAAAATATTATTCACTTTATAAACATAAGAGATAAAAAAACAAAAAACAATTAAGTACAAAAAACAACATAAAAGAAATTTTCAGTACAAAGTTAAAAATTTTAAGCAAATTAAGAAAAGAGCAATAAATAATATTGTTTTGTTTAACAGTATTTTAGTAAAAAAGATAATTGGATTTTGAGGTAACTAGCGCACAAATTACCTAGTAAAGTGTGAAAATGATTACAAAAGACTTATTAGATACTTTTTTAAAAGAGACTGCTAGGAAATATCGACTCTAGAAGTTAGAATTTATTTCTTTAGAAAATTTTTGTTTTGACTGAATGGTCAAGGGAGATCACACAAAAGTTTTCCTTGTTCAGCAACCTAAACTGGATATACCAGGAACTGGATATTCCTGGCGTATCCTAGTGTAATGCAAGTAATTCGGATGAATTTCATTACACAAAAAAAGTATATTGCTTCCAAAATTCCGCAATCAATTGTAGATTTTCTCATTAGCGACATCTGTGGGGATTTAGGGGAATGAAAATGGCTTTGTACAGGCCGCATGGAAAAGGCGCTTACAACTCATATATGAAAGCTTCCTACGCAATTTGAACATATATACAACTTCCAAAAAATGAATAAGCATGGTATATTCTATCATGGGTGGAAATGGCGAATGTTACAATTGTGTAAAGTGATCACTTAAGCCAACCATAAAAAGACAGGTCATAAGTCCTGTGTACACCCAAATGACTTCTATACCTACTTTCCCATAATTAATACTGTTTCGTCTCTGTGAGATATCTATAATATACACTAAACTGGATAGTTCGCTACACATTTCCGAAAGTACAAAGACTTGCGTTTCGAAAAACATTTGTGTGCTGCTGGCACTTTTAATAAGAAAATTGTACAAAATATCAATCGCCACTATTGATATAAAAGCGAAGAATGTGAATCTAAATACTCGTCGACTTGAAGGATGGTTATACAGCGCTGATAAAAGTCGATTATTCTCATTCTCATAAAATAAATTTAGTTGAAGCTTACAGTCATGTGCGAAGCGACCCTGCAACTGATAACCGTTTTCGAGAATATTTTGAATCAGGTACAGTTGCCGGCAAACTTCTTGGACATTTTTCGGCGTGGTGGGGGTATGCGCAGAAGACAAATTTTGGGTCTCGTTGGTGGAATGGTACATGCGCAAACTCTCCCCCACTTCGCCGAAAAATGTTCAACATGTTTGCCGGCATCTGTATGTCACCGAGTTGTCAACTAAACCCTAATGAAACTCATGTGCAATATCTTTACATAAACTAGCGTGACAACAAGTTTAGAGATAAGAATGTTCTTAGGTTTTCACGGCCACTCAGAATCTTCGAGTTTGTGTTTACTGGGGTAATTATTAAACGGGCATGCAAACTCGGTCATCCAGAAAAATCAGCACTGGCTGAGCATTTTCTGGATACCGGCCATCATTTTGCATTCGAACCGAAAATCCTTGGAAAGCCTAAGAGTCACCATGCGCGTCTTATCAAGGAAGCACTAGAAATCTACAAGCATCCGATAAACATTAATAGAGATGATGGTCTCAAATTAAAAAAATCTTGGTATCCGGCGCTTCAAAGTCATTCTCGTCGCAGACTCCGCAGAGATAGTGATCAGACAACAGATGAATCATACATACAACACAATACAACACATCATGACTTCGGCACGGTATTACAAGCCGATACTTAACCACAACACCAACATTCAAGACAACACATCAGCCCTTATGATGGACCCTGCAATGGGATCTGAAACGCCGGCCCGAAAGGTCGTAACAACACGGCATAATACCCCAGTAAACACAAACTTGATGTTTAGAGATATACAGAGTATGAATACTGACGAAACACTTCAGCGAAAATTGACCGAACTCCAAGAACAGGGTTTCATACTTCTTTATAAAAGTACATTTCTTCGTTATAAAAAAAACCCAAAAGTTGTTGTTATCATTAGTCCGATAATGGAACTAGTTTTATTGTCTGATATGACTAATGATACGCTTTTTATTGATACGACGTCTTCGGTGATCAAAGAGACACCGCAATAACGTTTGCATTTACTTCAATCAAAATTGCCGCTTTACCGATCGCGTGTGTCGAAAATTATACACTAGTTTTGCTTTTAATTAAAGAAGCCTTGGAAGAGATCGGTGAGGATAAAAAGATGAATCCAGCATTAGGTAATAATGACCAATGACAGCGCAGCTGAACGCAAAGCCTTAAGCCATGTATTCACTAGGGGACAAATTGTCCCTCAACAGCACGCGCGGCATAGAGTCTACGTGACGTTGCAACGTCGTGCACTGTTCCGCGACCTCGCGCACAACATAGCGCGGCATTTCTACGTGCCGTGGCAACGTTGCCACGCGCACGGTACCCGAGCGTACTCACTGCAACATTCCGCGGAGCGTCAGTACCACGTGGTATGTTTACAAGTGAATACGCATGCGCTGTATCTGTCAAGATGACAATGCGGGGAAACGAAATCGTTCTTGAACTCATCGAGCTGTATCGATCGAAGATCGCATAGAATGTCCGTCCTTCTTTCTCTTTGCAGTTAATAATTTCGCATTCTCCTCTTTTTTCTCCTCTTACTTTTCGATAAACTCATTAACATAAACAGATACGCGGCTATCATCATAACCTCATAGGGCGATATATTTCCGCGACGTCTGGAAAACAATAATTATTTGCAAAAAGGACCTTGTTTTTAATAATATTCAATAGATAGAATTTACTACAGTAAAACCTCGTTAATTTGAAATTGCGACCCAAAAAAACATTTCGAATTGCGCGGAACCCCGTTTTCGCCAAATGAGATACCGCAGCTGTCATCCATAACCTCATCGGATGACATTTCCGCGACAAGATATGCGAGTCCCGGTGTGTACACGTCAAATGACCGCGTCATTGTCCCCGAAACATGAGCGTAGATGTTGATGCGACACGTCGAGCGGAATGTTTCGCGATTTGTCCCCTAGTGAATACATGGCTTCAAGGACTGTGTTTCCTGATTCCAGAGGCGAGCAGTGGGAACATCGCAGCATGACTTTTACGTGACTTATTTGGAAAAAAATCGGAATACAACACATGTATATATTTTGTAACATTTCTATCACAATTGTTATCGTAGTATTCATATTTTGATATATCATAAAAATCTGTAGCATAAATATTTGATTTCTATTTTTTTTCCAAAAAATACGTTTACAAAAAAGTCTGCTTCAATGTTCCAACTGCATAATTCACGTCTTTTACTTTGTTGATGTCACGATGGCCAGGCATGGCTCTGTTTTTCTGTAATTAACATTTCGAAACGTCAACGAATCATGATATCTTTTTACTCCCTTTATTTTAACTCGTAGCGACCGCTTGCTTGCTTGTCTGAAGAAAAAACTTTGGATCGATTTTTAACCCCTTTCCCGTGATCAAATCGAGCTGAAACGTTGCAGGCAGACTTGTGGCGACGATAAAAACGATCTAACAAATTTTTGTTTTAAAAAAATTAATAATCATAGTATAATTTTGGATTTTTAGAAATTTGAATGGTTTTTTCAAATTGAAATCATTCTTTTTGAGTAATTAGCCGACGCGTGTTAGACACGAAACCTGATTCAAAGCGAAAGGGAGTATTGTAAAAACTTAGTTTTTGTGGTTTAGTTTTTTCTAAATTAAGGTTTTCCAAAAGTGAGTAAAAGTTCCAAAAACTTAACTCGACACCTAGAAAATGTGTGGGAAACAAGAACTGAGAGGTACACGGCATACAGAATTGGTATTTTAAATAGAGGAAGTATCAAGCCATGTATTCACTAGGGGACAAATCGCGAAACATTCTGCGCGGCATGTCGCATCAACATCTACGCTCGTGCTTCGGTGACAATGACGCGGTCATTTGATGTGTACACACCGGGACTCACATATCACTTGTCGCGGAAATGTTACCCTATGAGGTTATGATGACAGCTGCGTATCTATTTATTTTAACGAGTTTATCGAAACGTAAGAGGAGAAAAGGGTGGTGGGTGCGAAATTATTTACTGCAAGGAGAAAGAAGGATGGATATTCTATGCGATCTTCGAATATCTGACAGATCTTTTGTCAATTTCACTCGAATGACAACAACTGATTTTGACAATTTATTACAAATAATCGGGCCTTCCATAGCCAAGCAAGACAATATTAAGGAACGCTGTTGGCCCTCACATCATTTTATTTTTATATTCACGGTTGAAGTGTCCCGCAAAATTGTACGGCGATGAGTTGGAGAACAATAATTTCGTTTCCCCACATTAATGTCAGTTGACAGATACAGCGCATGCGCATTCACTTCACAAACATACCACGTGATACTGACGCGCAGCCCGATGTCCCCGTGAGCTCGCTCGAGTACCGTGCGCAGGGCAACGTTTCCGCGGCACGAAGAAATGCCCCGCTATGTTGTGCGCGACGTCGCAGAACAGTGCGCGACGTTGCAACGTCACGTAGACTCTACGCAGCGCGTGATGTTGAGAGATAATTTGTCCCCTAGTGAATACATGGCTTCATAAACAACTATAAGCTTTGATACGTATGTTTAAAGACGCCATTTTACAAAGGTGCAAGGACTTCAATGTTTGCTGCGCATTGATTCATTTCCTGACAAACATATTCGAAAAATAGGTATAGGAGATTAATGAAGTTTAATTGTAAAAGGTTAAGGATATTTTACTTGAAAAATAAAACTTAAACTAGTAAATTTATGTAAATTTTGACCAAAAGTTACAAAAAGTTAGCTTATTCGCGAAGTCGCGAATAAACTACTTTTATATAAAGAGATAAATTCTAAAGTGTCCATGAATTATATAATTTTAATTAATTAATTAATTAAATTTTTCCATAAGAAATCAAGCCAGAATGGCGCGGCGGTGAAGTTAACATAAAGGATTTGAAAAATCAAAATATTTCTTTGATTTTACAGAAAAAGGCAAGATGTGTGGACAAGACATCAGACAAGAGTAGTATTATCGTCATGGAATACGCAAAAAGTAAATATTTCAAAATATTTCATTGATTTTACAGAAAAAGACAAGAAATGTAGACAAGACATCAGACAAGAGTAGTATTATAGTCATGGAATACGCAAAAAATAAATATTTCAAAATATTTCATTGATTTTACAGAAAAAGACAAGAAATGTGGACAAGACATCAGACAAGAGTAGTATTATAGTCATGGAATACGCAAAAAATAAATATTTCAAAATATTTCATTGATTTTACAGAAAAAGACAAGAAATGTAGACAAGACATCAGACAAGAGTAGTATTATAGTCATGGAATACGCAAAAAATAAATATTTCAAAATATTTCATTGATTTTACAGAAAAAGACAAGAAATGTAGATAAGACATCAGACAAGAGTAGTATTATAGTCATGGAATACGCAAAAAATAAATATTTCAAAATATTTCATTGATTTTACAGAAAAAGACAAGAAATGTGGACTAGACATCAGACAAGAGTAGTATTATCGTCATGGAATACGCAAAAAGTAAATATTTCAAAATATTTCATTGATTTTACAGAAAAAGACAAGAAATGTGGACAAGACATCAGACAAGAGTAGTATTATCGTCATGGAATACGCAAAAAGTAAATATTTCATTGATTTTACAGAAAAAGACAAGAAATGTGGACAAGACATCAGACAAGAGTAGTATTATCGTCATGGAATACGCAAAAAAACAAAATCATGACGAGAAGGTCATATTGCAACATCCTAATCTCATCATAATAAGAGCTATGCGTTTGTAACCTAATTTCCCTAAATCATACAAACAGGCCCTTCAAACAATGTTTTGAGTTTGTTTACTTAGTGATTACAAATAAATAAGTAGTCCCTACATCTACTTGGAGAAGATTGGTATAAATGCAGATGAAATCTGCTCCATAGATATCAGTTGGCATTTTTCTACGGAGAAGTTGGCTAATTTTTAAAAAAGTTTTATTGAATTTCTTACCAAAATGAAATTCGCTGTTGTATTTTTGGCGGTTTCTTTCATGACTATCACTGTTCATGCGGATCACGTCCTGACTGGTAAGTGAAACATGATTATAACCGAAATAATAATAATTTCGAATGTCTGTCCGTAACTTCCTGTCCATTCGGAACAGTGCATTAGAAACAATTTTTAAAAAAGACTTAAAACGCACCTTTTTGTAAAATCCTTTCAATTAAATTAAATACTAGTGTAGGACTAAATAATGTAAGTGTAAAGCGCCCTTGAGGTGATTTTTTTACGAAAATGGCGCCATAGCAATTATCCATTTTTATTATTATTCTCTCATTCCGTTTTCAAAATTGGTATGATTTCAAAATTGTTATTGAACAAAATGAAAACATTGATTTTACATTTTTTATTAAAATACTCTGAACTGAAATATTAAAAAATATAATAAGTAAACTAAAATATCATTTTTTTAGTATAACAAAATATTCAGATTTTAAAAAATATATCAGTTTAATGAAAATTAATAAGTGCATTCATTAATATGTCGCGTATACTATCATTGGTATTAATCATTCATTCCGTCCGTCACTAACGCTACCGGATGGCATAAATTATAATGAGTGGTGTAAAATGGATTACAAAAAAGTATAATTCTCTACATAACAATGTCCGTCACTAAACTATCAGATGGAAAATAGAAAATATATTGAGCAAAACGAAGCATAACTGAATCTTTAATATTTGAGGAAATACGCATTCTAAAAAATTTATGTTTTAGAATATCCTAAAAATCATTGATCGATGAAAATCTAAATGTAATTCGATGGAAGGTGGACCATTTTTCTTTTCGAAAAGGCATATCTTATTTTTATTAATTGATTATTTAATGATAAATAAAATAATATATATTTTTTAAACTAAAAAGTGTTCATTATCTGACTCACAGGCATAAAAATAAAACGAAATTGTAATGAGATATAGAAATATAAAATATGGGAAGTCCTGAAGAATGTAGAAAAAACTTCGGAGAAGTCTTCTTCATTCAATTTTGAATAGAAATTAAAAGGTACTAAATTAATAGATAATTTAGAAAATAAAAAGATTTTTTTTTTTAACAATATATTTATCCCAAGGCAAAAGATATAAATAAACCATGGCGTAGAATTTAATTTGTCGATAACAATTTGTCAAAAATAATAACTAAAAATATTCCTAATTCAATTCAGCCGGCCTTTTTTTAAAAAATTATATTAGAAATAATAATTATATTAAAAGGCGAGTTAACAAAAAAAAATATTTATGCGCGTGTATGTTATTATATTTATATTATTATATTTCAGCATTAAACCTGCTATTAACAAAAATAAAAGATAGGATTGCAAGGTAGAATTCCAAATATTCATTTCGGCGTATTCATTGCCTAGATGTTGTATTTTAGATATTGCCGAGTTCTTTTGTGCTACGGTCGCAGTATTATTATAGTAGTACAGTTGTACTGTTTTAGTATATCTAGCAGGTACATTAATGTTTATTAATTGTAATAGGTCAGGGCTGTTAAAATAATTACGCAGAATTTTAAAAAGGTATATTAAATCTGAAACTTTAATACACTCATTAAACTTAACAAAAACTTAATTATGTACATTTTCAAGATAATATTAGTGACTTGTGATGGATTTACTGTAAATGTACATAATTTTATTGGCATTTAGTGGTAGGAGGTAGGGATGGGTCGTCGACGTATTTACCGTCGACGAAACGAGACCGTCCACGTCCATCCATCGACGAGACGATCAACTAGTTGAATTCGTCAACTAGTTGACGCGTCAACTTCGTTACGCGGACGTCGCGGATATTCTATCTATACATCGGGACGATGGTCAACTGTCTACGGTTTGACGCGACGCTGCTCGACGGCTCAACCGTTGTTTTTTTTTATTACGTTAATTTTTAAAATTTAAAAAAGTTCGAAGGAATATAGTTTCGGGGAAAGTAAAACCGCTACTTGTGCTTATATGTAAAAAGAAATATTGTATTATTTATTTGTTTACGCACATCATAGTTCGTATACACAGATCTGCACTCTATGGTTGTGTACTTTAGAGTTGAAATGAAATTACCCGTCGAGCCGTCTATGGCGTCTACAAGTCGACAGCGAGAGATGAGAGAGAAATAAACGGAGACGTTTTGTCTTGCTCTCACTCGTTGCTTTGCATTACGTTGAATTTCGAATCGTCCACCGCCCACGGCGTCCGCCGTCCACCGTCTACGAATTCAACTAGTCCATGCGATAAACATAAACCGTCGACGCGTCGATGCGACGTCAACGGTTGATTTCAACTATTCAACGCCCATCCCTAGTAGGAGGTTATGGTCAAACCATTTTTTTATTCTACTTAGGCCCTCATTAGCTTTTTTTAGGTTTTTGCTCATTTAAAGTTCATTCGTTTTGTACTTCTTCCTTGTACATTTTGTCATTATTTCAGTGTGCGTCAATGTTTTCATTATTATAGTAAATGTATATTAAATAGCATTATTACTTATGGAAATTCATGTTACAGGTAGTGGAGTCACGTGTGCTCAGAAGAAAGGCATCGTGGACACGCACAACGAACTGAGGCGACGGATCGCCAATGGAACTATCATTACGTCACAACCGAAAGCGCAGAACATGCAAAAACTGGTGAGCAACTGCACATCTATTTTTAATTTACTACACTTGAAGGGTACAAAAGCAAAGGTACCAATATCAAAAAAAAAATTAAGGTATTGTCACGAGATACGGCTTTGGGAGGCAAATGAAATCAACGGAAGTTAATATAGTTTAATTTATTTCTAAAAAAAGTCACTGAAGACGAGTTAAATTGTAGTACCGTTCGTAATTTTAGGCTCGGTTGCGCCAGCAGAAGTAAATTTGGTTCGAGTAACATTGACCCGAGTAACTTTTTTTACCCTCAGATCAGAGTAAACTCGATTTCGGGTTGCACAAACAGCTTTTTTACCGCTGTCAAACCAATCATAAGGCTAATAGGGTGCCAAGCGGAATAAACCTCAAATACCGCATTTGTCTATGGAATTTGATTTATTTCAGTTTTTCACCACTGGCAATACGTACTTTTGCGGTTCAAAACCAGTTCAAACAAACCACTTTATTCTATAAAACAAACGTCAAACCATCGCTAAAATAACGCGAAATTAAAAGATTCATTTTAATATTTACAAATTTCAATACGAAAATGACAGCGACAAAATTCAAATGACAAGTACCTATATGGATAAATGTCACATTTTCAAATCAGCTGTGAGAGGACGGCCATTTTTTTTACCAACGTTTTTACCTTTACCCGTCTATCTTGGAGAGTAAAAAAAAGTTACTCAGATGTATGTACTTCGGCGAGTTAAATATTTTTACCATAGATGGCGCAACCCGTTTTAGTAAAAAACGTTACTCATGTAACTTTTTTACTAAAACTTTACCTTTACTTTAGATGGCGCAACCGGGCCTTAGAGTTGCTAAACATCTCCCGTAAACTTAACAAACACAATGATTGTTAAAAAAAATGTCATGCATTTGTCAGTCCCTAGTAAAGAATGAAAAAATTACACTCTCTCAACTTTTTAATGCAAGATAATGAAAACACGAGATAAATATACATATGCTATTTGAGAATATTTACATCTTTAGAAACATTTCACATCATTGATTAAGTTTGTTTTGGGATACTTATTTTAACAAATGAAATGAAGGAATTAGAAAGGTATACCTACAGAAATATCGGAATTTTATATGTATATATAATGTAAAGTAAAACCCCGCTAATTCAAAATTCTCTATAAATCGAAGTTTTTAACATGTACAAGTCCCAAAATGTTAATTTTATGGTAGATTAACCCAGATAATAAGAAAACCCTGCAATTAGTAATTCGAAATATTTTTAAGCCTCTCGCGCCATAAATCAATACATTTTAGTTCACAGAATTGAAAAAATATTACGATCTTTAAGCCATGTATTCACTAGGGGACAAATAGCGCAGCATTCCGCGCGGCATGTCGCATGAACATCTACGTTCATGTTTCGGGGAAAATGATGCGGTAATTTGACGTGTACACACCGGGACTCACATATCTTGTCGCGGAAATGTCACTCGATGAGGTTATAATGACAGCTGCGGTATCTATTTACACTTCATTTAGCGAAAACGGGGTTCCGCGCAATTCGAAATGTTTTTTGGGTCGCAATTTCAAATTAACGAGGTTTTACTGTAGTAAATTGAATATTATTAAAAACAAGGTCCTTTTTGCAAATCATTATTGTTTTCCGCACGTCGCGGAAATGTCGCCCTATGAGGTTATGATGTCAACTGCGTATCTGTTTATGTTAATGAGTTTATCGAAACGTAAGAGGAGAAAAAAGAGGAGAATGCGAAATTATTTACTGCAAAGAGAAAGAAGGACGGACATTCTATGCGATCGATACAGCTCGATGAGTTCAAGAACAATTTCGTTTCCCCACATTGTCATCTTGACAGATACAGCGCATGCGTATTCACTTGTAAACATACCACGTGATACTGACGCTCCGCGTAATGTTGCAGTGAGCTCGCTCGGGTACCGTGCGCATGGCAACGTTGCCACGGCACGTAGAAATGCCGCGCTATGTTGTGCGCGACGTCGCGGAACAGTGCACGACGTTGCAACGTCACGTAGACTCTATGCCGCGCGTGCTGTTGAGAGACAATTTGTCCCCTAGTGAATACATGGCTTTAAATATACATTTTTGTTGTTGCTTCTCCCAGCTTAATCTGGGGCGCACCACGGCCGTCTTCCTTCCAAGACCTTGGATTGCCAAGAGGATTCTTCTTGGTGTTCGTTCTTCTGGCATTTTTAGCACAAGTCCAAGCCACCTCACTGTCATTTGTAGGAGTAGGGGCTCCATGTCGAGTGTGTGCCTTATGTCGGCACTTCTCACTCTGTCCATCAGTGTGACTCCCGCTACCCCCCTTAGAAAACTCATCTCAGCAGCCTGGATCCTTGCTCTCACTTTCTCCGCCAGTGGGCCTGTACACAGATTTAAAAAAAAAAAAAAAAAATATATAGCTTTATTCCAGAATGTGGGGAGGTTCGTGCAATCCCACACATTCCATATAAAAGAAAATACACACATTAAAAATATTATATATAACAAAAGAGAAATAGTAAAATAGAAGAAGAACATATAAAATAGAAGAGAAGTATTAAAAGTAATCAAAAGAAATATACGGTAAAATATCGGCTTTAGCGAGCGATGACAAGTCAATTATGCGGGGCCAGTATCTTTCTCCAGTGTGCATCGATGCTGGATTCTGGAGTAAGGCGGGCTTCCAGGATAAGGATATTTCCGGAGCTGTATATCCTTTCCCTCATCCCTGCCACCCTGGATCTTAAGAGGGCTGCAAAGTTGGGAACACGCCCCTCAGTGAACATACCGGAAGCGCTGCAATATCTGGGAAGGCCAAACATCATACGAAAGGCGTTGTTATATTGTATGCGAAGTCTTTCTAACACAGTCTTTAAAACAGTCAGTTTTGTCTTGTAAATTTATTTTTGTATCTTGAATTTCGAATTAACGGGGTTCCGCATCGTTTGAAATGTTTTTTTTGGTCCTTTAATTTCGAATCGATGAAGTTCTACTCTATATATCTATTTTTTACAGGTTTGGGACGATGCTCTGGAGTTGGTTGCTCAGAACTGGGTGAATCAGATGATCCTAACTCACAACCCTACCAGAAGAGACCGTAAGATCATTTTTCTATATAACATAACAAAGATAACACGCCATTTATCGTCGTCTATATAATTCATCATTTAACAGCGTCCGGGATAGCTTTCAAAGGTTACAGAACAAATACCCCCGGAAGTAATCCCCGTGCAAATAACCCCCCGACAATTAACCCCCCGATAGGTAATTTGCTTTACTTTTGTCCAGCTCTTGTAAGCTAGCTTCTATGACATTGCGTGCTGTTATAACAAGTGCTGTCCGTGCAGCGGGCCTGTAATGTCTTATATGGATAATGTCGTCTCTCGAAATTTGGAGAACCGTTGACTAACTTCTCCTATTCTATTGATTTCCAATTTATTGTAAAACGCATAGAGTGGTTTGCAATCCTCGAGTGCAATCACTTCCGCTTCTACCAACTCCTTACCAACAATACGAATAATCGTCTGTTTCGCAGCTCGCTGGCCTGCCATTGGAGAAAACGTAGCCTGGGGAACTGACCCTTACTTCGACTTCACCAGATCTATCCTGCTCTGGTTCGACGAGTACAAGACCTATACCTATGGACCAACGACTTTTGCCTTCTCCGCCGGACATTATACTCAGGTGAAAATACTTATTTGTTCCGGTGAGAGTTTTCTGGAAGCACTAAATATTATTTGAATTTTTTATTTCATAGTCAGTCACCGAGTCAATGAACACTTATTTAATTGGAGCACTGTTGTTTGATACACACTAAATGTTTCTAGAATATTTCACATACTAATTCACTAATTTATTCTAGAATCTTCACCGAAATTTTTTCATGTCGCTAGATAGATCTGCTCGGTTTCGCACATAAGTACTCGCGCCGAATACCTGTCGCTTGGTCGCACGCGTGCTGACCACTGCTTTTATACAAAACATGTTGATTTCGCGATGCTTCGAGAACGTTACACACATTTATGGTAGTCTCTCCATATTTCCAATAGCCACGCTGCGCTTCCAGTGACTTCCAGAATAGTCCAGCCGATTCCACTTTCGTGTGGACCGTTCGAAACACTTCGATATCATGTCATTCCTTCCGATTTAATCATCTCGAGACAGTATCATGTTTTGATAAAATGAGCTATTTGTTTATCTTGAATCCTTAACGTATATATTTTTTTAGGAAGTAAATTAAAATTATCTCCAAACTGATATCATTTGCACAAAAAAATGACTGGCGACATGTTTATCTCCACCAGCTGCATGAGCCACGGAGAAAGATAGCACGTAACTCTGCCATTTTGAAATTTTCAAAGTTATAGTGTTGTCGAATCTAAGCCGATATTGTTTCAACAATTCTGACATTTTCAGGTGGTTTGGGCTAAATCCAAGTACATCGGTTGCGGGGCCAGCAACTTCACCAACACCGACAATGGAAGGAATTACAAGTTGTATGTCTGCAACTACGGGCCAAGGTAAGAGCTTAAATTAAATATGGATTTATCTTCTAACAACAGCGCAATAACTTTATTGTAACATTATTGTCTATACTAATATTATATAGAGGTAAAGTTTGTAAGTTTAGATGTAGGAGGTAATTTCCGAAACTACTCATCCGATTACAAAAATTCTTTCACCAGTATGTAGAATGGACCTTCAGAGTGTACTATCATTCCGTTAAAATAAAAGGGCTTTTCATAGAGACTAATTTTGTAATGCAATTCGACGAAAAAACGGTCAAACGAAAGCGTTTCTTACGAACGCTGCCTTAACGGTTAGACATATATGAATGTTTTTTATAGAAAACTTGTAGAGCATATAAAAGTCTATAAAAAAGTCCGTAACGCCATATATCTATACGTTAAGGTGAATTCACAAACTTAATTTTAAGCTGTCGGGGGTAATATAAGTAGGTAATATTTTATGTAGATAAAAATTGCCTTTTACACAACACTGTTTGGACGAGTAGTTTAGATTACTCTTATAGTCTCTTACTGAATTTCACGCGGGCGAAGCTGCGGGTACAGCTAGTTATTAATAAAAGAAAACAATATTTACGTATTAAAGGAAACAAGTTTTTACTACGAAGTTGCAATTTCAGAACAAAGCTCTGTGCGCTTTAAACAAATTTATGAATCAATTAGAAAAACACATGTAATAAAATCAAATCAACGAAAAAATATTTCAGCTGCCACCGGAATTCGAACCACGGACCTCCATTCTATCCGGGGTGGCACAATATCCAGCTTCGTTATGACAACCTAGTAATTGTTATTTTTATATGTTTGTCCTGAGAACACAATTAATTATAGATAGATAGAGGTAAATTATAGAACTTTCACAGAGACGAAGGTATTAGTATGAGAAACCTATATGGAAGTCTTAATTCTGTATGATCTGGCTTAAATGATCACTTTACACAATCCAACGTCCACCAATTCATTCAATTCAACATCCCGTGAAAATTCAGAACAGATATTTCTATTTCAGTCTTATTTAAAATTGAGCCTGGAATTGGCAAGATAGAATGAAAGCAGACCAAATGCGGTCGATGAAATGCATGTGTGAAAGACTTTTTTCGAATGTGAGAACTGAACAATTTAGAACAGACTCCAACGCTGGCTGTAGATAGAATAAAGAAAGGATGACTGAGATGGTTTGGTTATGTGGAAAATGTCACGGAATTCGAGGAGGAAAGGAAGGCAGCAGAAACAGAAGGCATCCGCGAAAGACCTGGCATGAATAAAGCAAATATTGGAAGGCAGCTCTGTTAAAAGCTTCAGAAATTAAAAAGCGTGAATGAGAAGATGCATAAATGTGGTTGAGGCAAAGAGGGTTGGCCAGGGTAGAAGAGTGTGACGTCTTATCTATCTTCTCTCCCTACCCTTTCGGGAATACGGTGTGATGGTTAGTTAGCTACAAATTATTAATTTATAAACCACTAATTTTATTTAAATAAGTATCAGGTTTATGTTTGTTATTTAATTCATAATTCTTAAATTTACAATTAGTGGCTGTATAGAATTACTCGATTCTCCGAATTTACCTAAATACTTGAATCTTGATTTAAATATTGTTTTTTGATAAAACTATTTTCGCTCTGCTGTTAGTTCTTAAGTGACTTATTTTATGTGTTATATTTTATTATTACTTAGTAATATATTTTTAAATTATTTCATGAATCTAAATAAAATAATTTCGTTGTCCCGTGTAGTCTGTAACTTCCAGGAATATAAATTTAAAAAAACGAAATTTCACGACTGGAGAAAGACCTAACCTCGAACGCGAACTAACCGACATAGCCACCACCGCTTCTCCATAGCCCATCAAAAATATACTATATAAATATTGTAAGAGTAGGGCTTAGCTGAGACGCAAACCATTATTTTACGCTCCTCTTGTTCTGTTGCTGAAGTTTGACAGGCTTTTTATTTTATTATCTCATTCTACTTCTTCTTCTTCTTTTATTAGATCATTGATCTATATTGACAGGTCAGTCCTGGTCTTATGACGAGGACGTCCAGCTCTCTCTCCATCTCTTTGGTGGTCACCCTGGCGGTCGTCGCCCCTCTGGAATCCCGAGCTCCTGGAAGAGCAGACAAGTTTTCGATACGGTCCCTCCAGAAACGCTTTCTCTATCTACAACGTCTACAACGTCTTGTCGCAGGTTCTTTGGATTCCTGTATAGGTTATTCTGTCTCTGTGGGGCTTGCCCGCAATGGGTCTTAGGGTCTCCATCTCGTTAGTTTTGAGAAGGTTTAGTTCTCACCGTGTCCCCTCTTGTTTCGTTACCGTATGTCTTGATAGGTCTTATGCATGTTTTATGTATTCTGACGTTGCACTAGCATATGCTTATTTGCCCAGTGTCTCTTAGGCATCCGGAGATAACCGCTGCTTTGTTTGTCGGCTCTTTGACTTCGTTATACGTCCTTACTCTTTGACTTCATTTTATTTTATTATGAATTAATGCTACTTGAATTATGTTCCGTGATTTTTCACAGGTGTACGGCTGGTAGAATTGTTAAAAGTTCTGATTTATCATTTAAAATAAATATAATACTGTCTAGTGCAAGTAATTAAAAAAATGTATTGTTTTATCAATATTGTTTTTCCAGTGGAAACTACGTGGGAGCGAAACCATATTACAGAGGTGTAGGATGTGAAAACCTTTGTTGCGAAGAGCAGTGCGGCGTCCTCTACGGAAGATGCACCGCTGAACTACTGGCCACAACTACAACTACGACTACAACTACAACAACACCACTTCCAACAACTGATCCAACGACACCATCACTTCCAATGAATACTTAAACACCACGAAACCAAAAAATCCATGGTTGCAACGATTCAGACACATTGGGGAGCTCTGTGTTGAACATCGCAACTGCAACAATACGACATTCGACAATCTCATTCTTGTTCTTAATATTTTTACTCATCATCATCAGGCCGCGCCTCTCTGGATATTGCTGGATACAGGATCGTCAGTTCCCTGTGTCTTCATCCTTTCTCTTCCGTCTTTTGCCCACCACCCTACTAATATCGTTGCTCCGTCGATTGCGATTATACAAACTCCTAATACTTCTACCATTGCCTGGTCTTCTTTCAAGGACCTTCAACCCCGTCGTCCACTTGTCTTTATTTATGATAATTCTCTTAGACATAACAACCCCGACATTCGTCCTTACATTTGCGAAACTGTTTCAATTCTATTTTTAACAATATTTTTGTATTTTATATTCTGAAAATACAATTTCTGGATTTTTTCCACCGAGGGATAATTACTATAATTAAGATAAATAAAAGTCTCATAGATGAAGCTATTTACGTGGAAAACTGCTGCTGCAAAATCGATGTATACTATGACATGAAAAGGGCAATAGATGTCTCTAGATATTCCATTCGAATGTATGAAAGAAACTGACTTAGAACATATACTTATAAACATAACTTTCAAAAAATTTAATTGGAGAACATTGCAACGTGTTATCACCTGTATATATGTATATATATATATATAGTATATATATTATATATATATATATATAATGTTATTTCTAACTATTTGGGGGTAACCCGCGTCAAATTCTGGTCGTCAGGACCAGTCGTCTGCCGACGTTTCGAACAGATCTCACTGTTCATCTTCAGGGCGCCTTGTCGATGAGCTGCTTCTCCAAAAAGCGTACAACCGTTTGGGTCCGGAGCTCACCGTCAAGTGAAAGTTTGAAAAATTCTGCGTCAGGTGTTTGTGGAGGAGTGGGTTTCTCCAGCGACGCCGTTAATGTGTTTTGCTCGGCTTCTAGTAATCCGTATATATATATTATATATATATATATATATATCTATATATATAGATATATCTTATATATATATATATATAGATATATATGTGTTTTGCTTGAGGTTTCCGCGAGCGTTATTGTATGTAACAAAAGTAGATTCTGGAATATCTCGCGTTTTCTGTAAATGGTCTCCCTGAGAAGACCTAGGCCGACGTTTCGACACTGTATCGCGTGCCATTGTCAAGGCTAAAAAAGCCTCAAAAGTATATATATATATATATGTATACATACATACATAGCTTTGTCTCAGTAAGTCCTCTATAGTGCATTTTTATAAATTATTTTTTGTTCGCTTGGTCATCACTTGTACTCTAAACGCCTAATCGCAGAACATGTACCAATACGTACTTGATAAAGTAGGCTAAAGACACTTGTTATTGGGATATTGGGTTAAAACCAACAACACAGGGTTTGAAATCAATAATGCAATCTTTTTGTGGGATTCTGGCTGTGAAGATGTGTTCTAGCTTCCCAAACGCTGTTTTTCATAAATATTTATAATATTTTTTGACATTTTAATCAGGTAGAATATTTCTAAGTGTGGCGTTCTGTAATATATTCAGTCTTTTGTACCTTGGTATTTTCCCATCTTACGGATTTCATCTTTGCTTTTAATAAAATAAATTTTAAATGTGAATATTATTGATAAACTCGAAATTAAAATTTCATTCAGAGAAGAACAAAAGGTTTGTCGAAAAAAACGATCAAGATTTATATAAAATCGCATATCTTATTGGTATATATTAAGACTTTTTTAATTGTTTAAAATAATATTTATTGAGTGTAAAATATTTGTTACTGGTATTAGACATTTATATTTATATTACTTAAATTAATAAATAAAAGCAAAGCAAAAATATTTATTTTATTTTATATTTGTTACATATATGATTACTACACTTATATCTTTACGGCTGATTATCACTCCATAAAGGGTAAATGAAAGGAAATATTTATTAAATATTAATAAGTTGACATTTGTCGATTCTCACGGGGTGACATGCAGGAGGTCAATAGGTCAGTTGGTCCTGAGAAGGACCCTTTACTTTTTCGAGCAGATGGCATTTCTCGACTTCAGGGAGAGGAGGTGACTTGCCACTGAAATGTATTTTTTATTTTATTTTATTTTATTTGGGAAACATACAGCACAATTTAAATTTTTTTTATATAATGTCAAAAACATATTTGTGAATATGACCAGTGAAGTTTCCTCGAAGCTGGTATAAAAAAATAAAAAACAGTGATAAAGAATACGTGATAAATAATAAATATTTCAAAGATTTAAATTATGATAATGCATAAAATGGGAGGGGTGGGGAGAGGGAGGGAATGGGATTCAATTAAAGAAGTATCAAATCAATAGTCATAAATGAGATTACGGAGTTTCATTTTAAATAAACGCAAATTGTCAGTAAAAATGTCTAGATTATTTGTAGAATTTAACATATTGTATTTTGAGTTGCAACGAATTACAAAGCAGTTTTTTAAGTAGTTAGTCCTACCAAAGTTTGCGTAAAATAAATTATTTGAACGCGTAGCTTTTATATTTTCACGTGTCGTGGCTGCGGATATATTAATTATTCATTAATACATTTATTTAATGTATAAGGTCTGTAGACACTATTAAACTTAACGCTATTCTTTCAATTACACTATTCAGTAATTCATCACTCGCAAATATACACTTAATTATCGCTTTAACGCTTTATTTAAAATTCACTAAAACATTCCATCCAGTTTCACACGAATTATTCGCCCCGGTTGAATTCGCTACATAAGTAAGAACTTCACTAGAATATTTGATCGTTATCGCACGGTTGGCCACCCTGGCCTCCGCAGCCCGCGGCTGCCTTCGCTTGGTTATCGCCCATCAAGCACGTTCTACAACAACTTTCATACTCCCGCGCGCGATCTTATTTATATCTGCCGGTATCGAACCTTCTAGGTGTTCCCAGTACTTAGGAGAACCTTCTCGTGGCTTCCAGGCTTTTATAGATGTTTTTAGATGCTTCCCGAATGCCATATATTACGCTAGGCCGTTCTGTAGTCTTTGATAGTGTTGTGGGCATAACCAAGATCATGGTCCCATTGTATATAAAATGAAAATGAGTATTTCACTGTATAATCGAATGTCCTGATTACAAAATGAAAGATAATTAACGCTTAAGGGGGGGGGGGTAAGGTTAATTCGTACAAAAAAAGGCATGTTTTTGTGATTTTTTTGTGACGACACAGTTAAAATCTCTTTATTAAAATCAATGGTACATTAAAGTATGACAATTTAAGAATATTGTGTAAAATTTTCAAGAAGAAATATTAAAAAATACGGCACTGGCATCAATTATTCGGACGTGTCTCGGAAAAAAGTAGAATTGGTGCTTGATCATCTAAAATCAAAAAATCAAAGTTCATTCGTTAGATAATAGGTTTTCCCAGGTAACGCTGGGAGGATTTTTTGAAATTTCAATTTTTCAACTTTTTGGAACACTTTGAAGGGAAAAACGCGATTTTTTGCGAAAAATATCGACTAATTTGTTATTAAAAAACAAAAATTAATAACAAATTTGAAAAAAACTCGACAGCGTTACCTCGTAAATTATGTACAGAAATTGTGTTCAAAATTTCAAAAGGATCGGTGCAGTAGTTTTGAAGTTATGATGGACACCGACTTTGAAAACGTGAGATGTGGGGAAAACGCTTTAAAGTTTTGCACACTGTAAAATTCAAAATAAAACTCAACACTTATTTTATACTTACACATAATCTCCGATGCCATGTTCACACAGCAAAGAGCTTTCACCATCAGCATCTTTTTGTCCTTGTCTACGCAAAACTCTTCCAATACAATGAATAGCACGTCCGGTAGTCCTCAGGTGAGCGCGTCTCTCAGCTGCCCGAGCAGGTATAGAAAATCAGTCTGAGTATCGCTCAAATGTTCATAATTTCGTCAATTTTGCTTCGATTGACTTGAAATTTTGAAACAATATTCTTGCGATGTTATACATTCATTTAAAAAATTAAAAATAAAATGCAAAAAAAAGTTAAAAACCTTACCCCTCCCTTAAATAATAAGTATTAAATAAGATATCACACTTTAAAGGTTCGAAAATTTTACCATACTTTTGAACGTCAGTCATTACATTAAGAACATGGAAAAGTAACGTAAGTTATGTAACCGCTATATACATTTTTATTTTATTTATTTGTTTATTACTATTTAGGTTGAATATAAAAATTTTGGTTGGACTGTGCCTGTCTCACTAGAAATATCTGTGTTGAGACAGGCATAGTTTACAACGGTATGTAGATACTAGGGATGGGCGTTGAATGGACGGACTAGTTGAAATCAACCGTTGACGTTGCATCGACGCGTCGACGGTTTACGTTCATCGCATGGACTAGTTGAATTCGTAGACGGTGGACGGCGGACGCCGTGGTCGGTGGACGATTCGAGATTCAACGTCATGCAAAGCAACGAGCAAGAGCAAGACAAAACGTCTCCGTTTATTTCTCTCTCATCTCTCGCTGTCGACTTGTTGACGCCATAGACGGCTCGACGGGTAATTTCATTTCAACTCTAAAGTAAACGACCATAGAGTGCAGATCTGTGTACACGAACTATGACAGAGACTTGAAATTTGAATGCATGCGTAGGACGAGATAGGCTTAATAAGCGATTATCTATTATTTTTTACTTGATTTGTGCGATGTGCACGTACGACGTTTCGATGAATTCCCAATTTTGCGCTGTATGAAATAAAACAATTCTGTTTAATTAGTTTATTTTTAATTGAACTAATATTTTACTGCTTACACCTGATATTGTTGTGTATACCTACTTCTTTCTTTATTATATATAGAAAGAAGTATTAAAACAATATGTAAAAGCCTATAATGTGCGTAAACAAATAAATAATAAAATATTTATTTTTACATATAAGCACAAGTAGCGGCTTTACTTTCCCCGAAACTATATTCCTACGAAATTCTTTAAATTTAAAAAATTAACGTAATAAAAATAGCCAACGGTTGAGCCGTCGAGCAGCGTCGCGTCGAACCGTAGACAGTTGACCATCGTCCCGATGTTTAGATAGAACGTCCGCGTAACGAAGTTGACGCGTCAACTAGTTGACGAATTCAACTAGTTGACCGTCTCGTCGATGGACGGACGTGGACGGTCTCGTTTCGTCGACGGTAAATACGTCGACGACCCATCCCTAGTAGATACAAAACATTGTATGTAGATATATTGTAAAAATAATTATTTGTATTTGATGAAGTATTGTATGCTAAAATAACACAATAAAAATATATCATATGTGAGGTTATAGTGTGTTTGGGTAAGTGTGCCTATTTTATCTCTCCCTTTGTTTCGGATCCGCTGTTTTATTTTGTATTTTATGTTAGGGTTGTAAATTGTTGTTAGCCCAGGTTGCTTTGATTCATCAAGCGTACAATTAAGTAATTTGGGTCCAAAATAGTTAAAACTCCTTTTGCAACCTTGGGATTTGTAGATTGAGTTTGTTTGAGCGTGTAGTAATTATTGTTTGAGTTGGTTTAAACTGTGTATTTTTATGTGTATTTAAGAGTAGTATTTGCATAAATTTGTTTTTATATCGAATACATCGAATTTGTTGAATATTTCATCTGTCCTTGTTAAAATTGAGGTTTTGAGGATTAAGTTTGTAGCAATTTTCTGAGTTGCAATAATGCAAACATTGGAAAGAAAATTTACAAGACTCGCATAGGTCACTTGCGTAGGTCTTTTGTCTTGCATAGGTCACTTGCGTAGGTGTTTTGTTTTGCATTGATCACTTGTGTAGGTCTTGTGTCTTGCATAGGTCACTTGCGTAGGTCTTTTGTCTTGCATAGGTCACTTGCGTAGGTGTTTTGTTTTGCATTGATCACTTGTGTAGGTCTTGTGTCTTGCATAGGTCACTTGCGTAGGTCTTTTGTCTTGCATAGTTCACTTGCGTAGGTCTTTTTGCAGCAGTATATACAAAACGGCTGTCGATGAAGAAATAGTGTCAATCTGAATCTATATTTAGTTGAATGACAATATTTGAGCATTGGTTTAACCTTGACGATGTTTGTCCGCGTTCTCGTCAGGTAATCTAATACATCAAAACAAAGGGCTTTAATGTGTTTAGCCTAATTTCCTGCACCAAACCTGAGCTAACAGGCCCTTCAAACATTATTTGAAGCATCTTTACACTTGTGTTTACTTAGTGGTTAAAAATAAGCAAGTAGCTGCACCGCTACCTTGAATTATTGGTATAAATATGCATCAGATCAGGACCACAGTTATCAGTTGACATTCTTCCACAGAGAAGTTAGCGCAAATTAAAAAAAGTTAAATTGAATTTTTTCCAAAATGAAGTTCTCCGTTGTATTTTTGGTGGTGGTCTGCATGGCGGTTTCTGCTCGAGCGGCTAACGTGCTAAATAGTAAGTTAAAAATATTTTTTATATTATCTATTCGATCTTTTAATGCAAAAAATGGGTGAATCTAGAGGTCCGGAGTCCGGAGTCTGGAGAAACCTGCTCTAGAAAGTTCTGGAAGGAGATGGTTCTAGAAAATTCCCGAAAGTTCTATAAGGTTCTAAACTGAGTGGCGGAATGTGTTGGTGTGTCTAGAAGGTCCCTGTACATTCGATACATTTCTTGAAAATTCTAGAAAGAGAATGTTCTAGAAGGTTCGCGAAAGTTCTATGACGATCCAAACAGTGAACTAAAAATCTAGCTGTGCCTGCGAAGCCGCGCGGGCACAGCTAGTTTATTATAACGATAGTTCAACGTTTTTCAGAAATATTGACAAAAAATGCATGGTCCCGATTGCTTGAACATTTTCGACTCATAATTTAAGCAGGAATATAAATGTAAAGTAATGTGAACAAGTCTGTTTCGTATAAATAACATATAAATAAATTTCGTATAAATAACAATGTATTTGGAAATTCATGTTACAGGTAGTGGAGTCACGTGTGCTCAGAAGAAAGGCATCGTGGACACGCACAACGACCTGAGGAGACGGATAGCCAATGGCACCATCATCACGTCTCAACCGAAAGCGCAGAACATGCAAAAACTAGTGAGATAATACACATCCATTCTGAATTTAACGCCCTTCGTTACAAGACTTTCTCTTGAGATTGTGGCGCTCTTAGGCCCGCTTTTATCAAGATTAAAAATTTCTGTAAAACAGCAACAAGAATAATGAAAACAAAACAAAAATGAAGTATAAAAAAACCGTGATTACAGAATATTTTGAACATAAAATTACGGGGTATTTAATTTTTTTTTCAATTGATTCAGCAACATTGTAGATTGACGTTTAAAAAAAATTGATTATGTTATTTGTATATATTTTCTTCTTTCGTTTGATTAATTACACCAACACGTTTCAGAAAAACCTTTCCATCGTGAGGGTGTTGTATAACTGTCACAAATATTGTTGTATACAATTCAAAGATTAATAATAATGATTATTGGCGAAGAATTTTATATATTAATACATTTTCCAATTAAATTTCAAAAGATCTACAAAAAAATATTAGACCTGCATTTTATACAAATAATAATATAGGGAAACTCCTCATAAATGCAAAAGATAAGGATAATATAATTAACAATTCAGGTGTTTATATTGAACACCGTTTTATATTGGAAAAACCAGTCGAAATTTCAATGTAAGAGTTAAAGAGCATTTAAGATGCCTGAATAACCATGGTTTTTCTGAATTTGCAAAACATTTATTAGAAAATGATCACGGTTTTGATAAAAATTTAGAACTTTCTATTCTACACATAAATAGTTTTGGTCTGAAATTGAATAATTTAGAATCATTAGAAATTAGTAAAGCATGTAATAGTAAACAAAATATTATTGATAATCAATTAAATTTAACTCCTAGCCCAATTCTATTTTTTTTTCTATAATTGCGAGTAATCAAAACTTAAGTAATAATATTTAAAAATAATTTTTCAAATAACTTAGATAAACAAAACACAAAAGACATTTCATTATGATATTTTGACAGTTATACAACACCCTGACGATGGAAAGGTTTTTCTGAAACATGTTGGTGTAATTAATCAAGTGAAAATAGTAGATATATACAAATAATATAATCAATATTTTTTTAATATTTTCGATTTGAAACTTCTGTACTTTTCACAACAATGTCGTTTTCAATCATGTATAATTTGAAAAGAAGTACCATTAAGTTGCTCTTTTTTTGACGAATTCACCTCTTAAATCCTACATAAGGGTCAGGGCTGCGGGAAGCAAATGGAAACACTGTAAATTAATTAGTGATTAATTTATAATTAAACGTAAAAAATCACTCAACACGGATTAAATGAAAATACTATTTCTGAAGCTAACACTCGTCTATGAACACTTTATTATCGCTGGAAACACGTTATTGACGAACGTTCCATCCTATTCTCGCACATTGATGTGACATTTATTTATTTCGCCACTTCGCCACTCGCCCTGTCGCTCGGTCAAATTCCACGACCCGGCACCCCGGACGTCATCCCGCACGTTCTTCGCACCGATCGAAATGTCAAAACAAAACTCCATTGCGCAGCTGTCGGCTTTAAATACGCGATACGTTGATCTTTTGCACTCTCGAGAGGTTGTTTTGTCGAGTTTGGGAGTAGGTTCCGGCGCTTCTGCGCTGTTCCAGGCAGATAATACGAGATTGCTATAAGCCCTTCTCTATCCTTCCACAGTGTTGTGGCATATTATAAGGGATTTCGTTACATTGTATATACCAATTATTAATGTTTCTTCGACATTGTGTGCTGCGTATTATTATGTTATTATTCGTTTGTACCTACTTTATTGTACCAAAAAATATAAAAATATAAAACAACAATTAAAGTATTGATATTTAGCGTAGACTATTTATATTTGCGTGTTATTTTAGATACTCGCTGAGTTAAATAATTTATTTTTTATTTTTATTTATTTATTAAATCCCAAAAGAAAATATACAAAATATAATATACTATCAGTGTCCGTGCGGCTTCGCACGCGTAGATTTTTAGTACACTGTTAGGATCGTCATAGAACTTTCGCGAACCTTCCAGAATATTCTCTAGAACTTTCAAGAAATTTATCGAATGTACAGGAATCTTCTAGACACATCGACACATTCCGCCATTCAGTTTAGAACCTTATAGAACTTTCGGGAATTTTCTAAAACCTTCTCCTTCCAGAACTTTCAAGAGCAGGTTTTTCCGAAACCTTCTAGACTCACCGACACAGTCTGCGCGCCTATTTTGAAACAATCTGAAGCATTTGCGGCCTTCCCATAACAAAACAATGTGCTAGAAAGCACATTGTTTTGTTAGTCACTCCACAAACCCCCATCAAACTCGCATATTTTCGATGTGACACCAAGGGCTATCCACCACCATAACCACCGGTGGGTGGTTGTGGCTGGTTGTGAAGAAAACTTGGTGGGTACGGAAACACGGGTTTCTTTTTATATATATATTGATTGATTGATTGATGATATTGATTACATAAAATAACATTATAAGTATATTAAATCCTATAAAGGTAAATAGATATACCTGTCTGTACATAGGTTCGGGAGATGTGAAGTTAGACATGTGTAATAATGAAACACACGACTAAAACTCAATAAAAACAATATAAATTAGTAATCGTGACTAATATTCATATCTAGCTTTCAAAATAGTGACTCGAATGATAGTTGTATGTGATAACAATACACATTTATAAGGATATCAGATCTTCTTGTGTTTCGATTATCCATTTTTTTATTTTGTTTTTAGTTGACTTGTTTACTTCGGTTACAATTTTTAGTTCGGTGGGTAATAGATTGAAGTATTTAGTAACTGTATATAAAGTACTTTTACGATACATTTTTTTATTAATTTTGGACCCTTGTTATAATTTATGTCTGGATCTACCATCACAGTTATTAAATTTTTGAGTACATTCATTGAAATAATGCTTCATGATGTCTAGTACAAACTGTTGTCTAACATTTAATCCTATTTTTTTTAAATATTCTCTTTTGCAATTCGAATATTGGTTTGATAGCGTTTTTGTAGCCACCTCCCCATGCAATGATGCCATAATTAATGGTAATTTCGAGAAAAGCACGGTAAAACATTTTTAAAACTTTAGAGTCAATGAAGTATCGTAACTTATAGCTAATAAATTGATAATATCTAACTTTTTTCAACAGTTCTTGGACGTGTACATCCCATTTTAAGCAGCTATCAATATGTATACCTAGATACTTAAAAACTATCTACTCTTTTTAATATATTATTATTTATGTTAATTACAGTATTCTTAGGTAGTGTATCACTGTAATACAATCATTATTTTTTCAGGCCTGGGACGACGGCTTGGAGCAGGTAGCTCAGAACTGGGCCAATCAGATGACCTTCACCCACAACCCCAAAAAAAGCGATCGTAAGATATTTGTTCTTTTATAACATTAACTAACTATATTCGCCCAAAAACACCCACCATTATTAACAAAGTCATTAAAAACTCATGAAAGCCGAACAAATAGCCAAACCCCTCAAAAACAGACAGAATTCTAAGAAGTAATGCAAACAATGTACTACAAAATTAAATTTACTTGGCTCTGAACTGTCGGCCATAAATAACGTGTTTTCACGAATGTGTAAGAGCGGCACTTCAGTGACAAGTCACCACCCTGAAGCTTAACAGTCTGATCTAGCGAAGGGAAAAACTTCATTTCAAAATGAAGACTACAACACACACACGTTCACCAGTTTGAAGACTACAAAGTGTACACTACAATTGTAGTACTACGAAATGAAGTGAAGTAAATGAAGTGAAGTAATGAAGTAATTGTAGTATTAATGAAGTGAAGTAATGAAATGAAGTAAATTAATTTTTAAATGAAATGAAGTATTTTTTTCCCAATTAAAAATTTAGCGAGCTAAAAAAAAAAAAAAGGTCAACGACAAAAATATTTAAATAAATGACGATATTTTCTCCAAAGTAACATTTGGCGACCTAAAAAAAAAAAAGGTCGCCAGACAGATTTCTTCGTTCGATTCCAAAAAATTTTCAAACCATGGGGGGGGGGGTTGTTACAGTTTCCAAAGATTTCTCCGTTTAGCTACATCAACTTCCCAAAAATTTTTTCATAACTCCCAAAATTTTTCAAACCATGGGGGGGGGGTTGTTACAGATTCCAGAAAATTCTTCATATATCTACATCAACTTTCCAAAAATTTCACGTAAAAAATACACTATTTAAAATGTGTTTCTCATACTTTCGATAAATTTGAAGTATATGTACTTTGTAGTGTTCGCTTTGAAATGAAGTGTACTATTTGAAGTTTATACTTTCAATAACTTTGGTGTTTGTAGTTTGTAGTGTGCACTACACATCAAAATGTGCGAAGTGTGCA
Organism: Agrypnia vestita; assembly: GCA_016648135.1. NCBI lineage: Eukaryota > Metazoa > Arthropoda > Insecta > Trichoptera > Phryganeidae > Agrypnia > Agrypnia vestita. Next base: position 19,041 of record JADDOH010023254.1, on the reverse strand, counting down.
CTTCAATGTAGTGTAGTACTACATTGTAGTAGTGAGTACAGAGCGGACCCATCACTAGTCTGATCTGTTTGAAACGTCGGCATCACTACGGTCCTTCTCTGGACGACGACGGGGTAACCGAGAAAATTCATTCAACTCATTAGAATCTCAAATTTAACACATTCCTATTTTCGTAGCAAAAGCGTTTAGCTTAGTTTGAAAATATAAGAATATTTTTTTAAATTTTTTTTTAATTTAAAATATGATAGAAACTTAAAAGGTTTGTGGCTGATTCAATATAGGAATATAATAATAATATAGTTTAGATACAAAGTCACTTTTTTATAATTGGCCGAGTTTGAGCATTTCTGTCGCATCTGTTTTGAATTTGTCAGTGGTCAGTTGTTTGGTCTGTTGTGGCAGGTCGTTGTATAGTTTTAATCCGTTGCAAATTAGTCGGGATTATCCTGTTTTTATTTTGGCGTGTGTCATGTGATAAGTTTGAGCCATTCTAGTGTTGTGTTGGTGTTTTTCGTGTATTTTGTGTAATTTTATGTCTTCGTCTTGTTTTTCGCCAATTACTGGTCTGTGAATGATTTTAAGTGTTTCGATTTTTGTAATGCTTTCGATGTTTAATTGTTGTGTTATACGGTATACAGTTTCAGTTTTATATAATAATATACAGTCATTTAAAGTTTTTCACGATAAACTTTTTGCACCCCAGTTAAAACTTCTTTATATTTATTGTGTTTTGTATAGATTTCGGTAGGCTATCGAAAATTTTAAAGCCTTTGTACATTACACAATTTTGTTATGCTTATGCTGTCGGCGCCTCTGGTATTGTATGAATGAATATTCTTATTTTGTTTCATTCTGTCATTAAAGCATTTGGGCAATGATCTGTATCTGATTTTAAATATTTGTACCGAAACATATTTTGATCTCTGATTTAAATTTTCGGTCATTCAACATTTTTGTTATTTTTTTCCTTCTGTTACACTTCAATATTATACGCATTGCTTTTTTTGTACTATTTGTGGTTTATTTAGCATTCCTTCGTTGCTTATAAATAATATGCTGGAACAGTTATCAATATGCGGGAGAGTCATATCATTTTAAGAAGCTGCTTCATGTTTACGTTTATTAAAATTTTTATAGCGCCGTTTTTGCGTGAAAGACCCTTCAAGGGCACTTTACAGATGTGACATCTTGAAGAAGTGAGTTTTTAGCCTCTTCTTGAAAGATTCCTTATTTTCCACGGATCGCATCACTGGAGGTAGCTGATTCCACATAGCTGGGCCCGCAATGCTGAAAGCACGTTCCACAAACGTGGTGGCTCCAGGTCTCCTCGGTACTACCAGCTTGCAGAGTGCCTATTTAGCTGACCGCAGTGTGAGCCGTCTTCCAGTGATGCTTCCAGAGGTCCATCAAATATTGTGGTGCATTTCTTTGAAGACTTTTGTACACCATCAGAGGGAGTTTGAAATTTATACGCTCCGCCAGGTGAAGCCAATGAAGCTGCTTCAGAGTTGAAGATATCCGCGACGCCTACGCGATAAGTCTTGCCACGGTATTCGTCACTGACTGAATTCTAGGTCTGAGTCCTAGGTCTTCGTCGTAGCTGTTCTGCATATATATTGAACTAAAGTAGTCCAGCCGTGAGATGACATACTTCGCTGCATCCGGGAGAAAGAATTTTCTTACAGATTTGATCTGTCTTAAACCATAGAAGCCAGCGTTTACGATTCTGTTAATGTCACGGCTTTAGGTCGTGGCTACATGACTTTGAAACCCGGAAGAATGCAGCTCTGGCTTGTTGAACTGCACCCCTCTTTACGCTCATCGGTTCTCTGTTATTTAAATGACAAAATATAAAAATTTAAGACTTGAAATTAAATAAAAATCATCTGTTTCGCACAGCTCGCTGGCCAGCTATTGGAGAGAATATAGCGTATGGAACTGACCCAACGTTCGACTTCACCCGATCAATCCTGTTGTGGTTCGACGAATACAAGACCTATACCTATGGACCAATGTCAGACTTCACTTGCGGACATTACACTCAGGTGACATGAACATAATATTTATGCTCCTCACTAGAACCTTGAGTCCATCATCACAGGATCAAATGAATTTTAAGATAAAACTTTCAATATCAAGTCAATTTTTTGAGTTTTTTTTACAAAAAATGTGAATTGAACATAAGTAAATTATTATTCATTTATGTGAATAGTTATTAAAAAAAACTGTAATTTAGACAAGGCCTTTGTAGCAACGTCAAACTATTAAACTGAAAAATATTTTTATTATTAGAAAGACTGAGACCGTTAAATTCAATTTCAGGGTTCCAGAAATGTATCTTATAATTGAAATTTCTTATTGACGTGGAATATTATTTAATATAATCTTGAAAACAAGATTACGGAGGCAAATGTATATTGAATAATTTAGCATTATGTAAATGAATCCAGCGGCTAACTTATTGGCCCATCTCTTTTGAGTTCTTTCAACGCCTCTTTTTTTCTCCCAAGGTCTCCACTTCAGAACTCTAGGAATTCATTTGTAGTATCCTGTCTCGCAATATGCTCTGCCTATTACCAGTGTAACTAAGCTACAACATCCATAATATCCAGTACTCTAGTTCTGCGCTTAATTTCATCATTTTTTATACAGAAATATCACTTAGGCTTTTACCAAGCAAAGATCTTTCCATGGATCGTTGCATGGAAAATTCCATTTCTTCCCCCATGGTGGAAGAAATAGCTACAAGAAACTAACAATAAAGAAGGATGGGAGAGTATGGAAGAGCATGCTGTGGAAGGGTGTGCTATATCCAGCAGTGGAGAGATGAAGGCTGAAGAAGAAGAAATGAATGCACGATAAAATTTTCAAGGCATTAATGTCTTTTTGTAATGGTTTTAAAACGTTTCATATCCATATAAATAGGAAATTTTAAATGGTAAATAATAATTACGTACCCGCTATGAAGCTTCAGCTGTTATTTAAAAGATAGTTTTGTTACAAGCAAATGAAAGTTATCTTTTGCGTGGAGTTTTCTGAGATATGTTTTCACAACACATCAGCCCTAATGATGAATCTTGCAATAGGATCCAATACCCTTTGTTGGACCAAGAGGTCAGATATGCCCGGCAGAATATCCAGAAAACTACACGCAGAAAGTTAATTTTTAAATGTACATTTTTAGCACTATAAAATATTATTTATCATTTTAGAGTACATTCAGTGGTCAATCTATAGCTTGATTTGACAGGACCTGAATCAATCGCTCTCCAATTGTCATTTTTCGATAGCTTATCTCAAACATGAAAAAATCAACCATCTTATTGACTACTCTTTCTGTCGGAACCTTTCTTCTCTGACAATATTTACGTAATTAATTACGTCTTTCAACGTTCGTATTGTACGAAAATTAATTTGATTATTGTACTCTAATCGAATGAGTACGAAGTTGTATTGAATTTTTACAATATTAGTAATATTCTCAGGTCGTTTGGGCTAAATCCAAATATGTCGGATGCGGAGCTAGCTATTTCACCGGCGACAATGGGAAGGAGTATAAGTTGTATGTCTGCAACTATGGGCCAAGGTAGGATATTATTTTACATTAATATACCCCCACTGCATTTTGTAATAAATTTCATTTCGTTGGTAGTTTAATATAAATGCTTAAGAATCTATACCTGTCTGTCTGTCTGTTCTCCATTCAAATCCACACCGTTGGTCCGATTAAATTCAAAATTTGCATACTTATGCTTTAGGACCCGGCGGATAATATATGCGACATTTCCCCCCAATTATTTTACCCCTTCCTTTACCCCTGTTATATTTTCAATGCAAATGTGAACCGTTCGACCGACCGGACTAAAATTTTGGAAACTTATTCTTTAGGACCTGGTGGTTAACATTGGTGACATTTCCCCCTATTCTTTAACCCTTTCCCCTCCCCCTGATATATTCTCGATGTCTAATCTATACCGTTCGAATCGAAACATTGTTTACCCTTACAAATTTATTTTAAACGTAATCCTTAACCCGTGCAACGCCGGGTATGAACAGCTAGTACAAGATAAGACAAGAATATAAAATCCGAAGAATATATAACTTATTTGAAAAATTCGAACGTCGTTTTAATTTATAAATATGCGTCCTATCTCTAAAGATGAGGATGAAAATTCTGAAAAATTATTATGAAAATTATTTGTAATGTTCTTTCTCGTGTGTATGAAGAAGAAACTCGATGCACTGAATTCCAAGGAATACGATACGGATTTGAAAACTTTCGATTATGGCGAATTTAGAATTATTGGAGTTTTAGGGTACGCGCGCACTAGCGTTTTTTCGCCGCGCGGCGAAAAAACCTGCGACATTTTGCCGCGCGGCGAAAACAGCAGGCGCGCGCACCGCGACATTTTGACGCGCGGCGTAAACAGCAGGCGCGCGCACTGCGGCATAATGCCGATGATCATTTGAACAACGGTCAGTTTTTATAAATATTTGATGAACTTAACGATTACCCGGAAAAATTCTATTATCGAATGAATAAAAAAGGTTTCTATGAACTTTTAAAACTAGTTGGACCTTCTATCACATATAAAAATACTCCATTCAGAAATGTTTAATGTTTCTATCACTATATTCTTTTGAAGTAATATCTTACAATGGGGGTCTTCTCTCAACTTCCGTAATTAGCATTTCAATATTAAAATCTTCATCCAGAGCAGCATAATTATTGCTTGTAGCCGTTGTTCTTTCACATAAAATATTATATGGTACAGCGAAAAGCGCTAAGTGCGCGCGCTACGATTCAAAACCCTTTGTTACAACGCTGCGGCGCGACATTATGCCGCTGCGTTTTTTCGCCGCGCGGCGAAAAAACGCTAGTGCGCGAGTACCCTTACTGTACTTTGTATCAGAATGATTCTTGAAAATAAAATATAATGAAAAAAATTCGATATCTAAGAAAATTGTACATGTACATGAAATCTGCACTAAAATTTTTTGTAAAATATTTACTAGTACTGTAATATTTACGTTTCTTACGTTTTCAGCGGAAACTACGTGGGAGCGAAACCTTATTATAAGGGCGTAGGATGTGAAAACCTTTGTTGCGAAGAGCAGTGCGGCAAACTATACGGAAAGTGCACCGCCGAACTGCTGGCCACAACAACTTCAGCCCCTGCAAGCCCTTACATGCAGAGCCCTTAAACATGGAGGTCCGCCAATCAGTGGTAGCAACAATGGCAGGCTACCCATCGACCATTGCAACTGAATCAATGCATTTGATAAAATTAGTAATCATTCGGCATTCTCGTACTTTTAATCACTTTCAAACGGGTCTAAAGCTTCTCTCACTCTATCTATATCTGTTATTTATTTATTTGTCTTTTTGTTTTTTCCTTTCTCTTCTTTTCTCTAAGTCATCTCTTAACTCTTCGGCGGCACCCCGTTGTGAGGACGATGCCTGCCATGTTATTAATTATGTGTCAGAGCGTGGCTGAGGAGTCCTACTCTCGAACCGCGCAAGCTTCTATAAGTTGTGCACAACGGTGGGGTTCCGAGAGATGGGTTTTCCTCCACTTCCTTTTTCTTTCTTCCTTTCTCGGAAATTGCATCGGCCCTATTCCTTTGGTGTGTTTCCCTGGCGCAGTGTACTTTTTACTCTGGGCCGTGATTTTCCAGTTTTATGAAGTTCATCATCATTTGAATTGAGAATCGCTGAACTCTAAATTGACATTTCATTCAGCGAGAACAAGGTATTGTCGATAAAAAAATTGTGTATTTATTAAAAATCGTATTTCTTAACGTTTCATACGTAGAATTGAGTTTTTTACCCGTTTATAATTATTTATACTTAGCATGTAGAAAAAAAAACATTTTTGTACTTATTAATCGAAAAATATAAGCATGACAAAAACATTTGTTTTGATTTGATGTAAGAATGAAGTTGTGACGTCCATATAAGTATATTAAAACTCTACAAACGGTAAAATAATAGAAATAAGTAAAACAAAAAAAAATGAAGGCATGCTTTTCATGTCACATCTAAAAAAATAGATTTGCTGAAGTAAATCGCGTCCACAAAACTAATTTCGGTGATCGAACTTTCGCGGTGGCTGGACCAAAGTTATGGAACAAACTACCTAATAAACTGAGACATACAGACAACTTAGCACAGTTCAAAAAACAACTTAAGACGCATTTATTTAGACAATCCTATAAAAACCTACAGAATCTGACCACAACAACGCTAGCTAATGTTTTCCACTCGTACTGTGCACTCCGCGAAAACACCTAATTCTTTCAGGCACTCCCAAATATTATAGTATTCAATTTTAATTCCATTTCTTGCATGCCACCTAGTGAATAAATAATAGTAAATAAGTTTTCTTATTTTTTAGCAGTAAGTTGTTTTGTAAGTTCTGTGTAAAGCGTCCTTGAGGTGAGTATTCGCGAAAACGGCGCTATATAAGTTATCCAAATATTATAATTATTAATGGTTGGCACCATCTGATGGCCAATTTTATCACCGCGCGCGCTCATTGGTCAAATGAAGTAGCGCGCATCCTCGGCTTCTGTAAAAATTTCCGTTTATTTCCATCTTCACGAAATCACTCCCATAGATGGCAGGAAGGCGAGGGGAAAGTTACACATCAAAAATTACTGACAAGAAAACAAGACATTTAAAATATAGATAATATAATAAAATAAAAATATAGAATCAAGCATAATTTTTTCAAAAGGCAAACGATAATATATGCCGGTAAAGAAAAATACATAATTATTATGGCGACAGGACAAAAAGCACAAAAACCATAAAAGCAAAAGAAAAAATCCCTATCGTATCAAAAATGAAATAAACGAAAAGTAACGCGAAGAAACTCTTAATGGTTGACATTGACATTTTCACTACCTTGACATTTACAAAAAACGATTTATTTTGCTTTATCTTTATCTTATAGCTTGAATTAGTCTTAGAATAATTTAAGTCATAACTCATTAAATAATTCATAATCTTCGGCCATATTCCTCCAAAAAAAAAAAACTCTTATTATTTTATGTGAAAAACTGAAAATAATTTAAGAAAAGCACCACCCGAATAAGGCTGTGGCTGTCGAGTGATGCTTTTGTTAAGCGATAATGCAATGTAACGTTTTTGCGTAATGGAGAAGTTTCTTTTTTTTTTTCAATGAATGGAAATTAATTGAAATGAATGAGTACAATTGAACAAAAGTTTGAAAGTAAAATTAAGATATCTCAAGAACAAACAAAGTTATAGAAATTTAAATATGAGTTTTGCATAAATAATTTTCTTCATCCGGTGGAGTTGCGTGACGTCATTTCTCGTACCGGGTGTACCCGGCGCCCGGCTATGCGGACGCGTGACGTCACAGGCGAGTTGGAGGTCAATCATTCCGCGCTAAAATACACTAACTTTAATATTCCCTTTCTCTGTCCTTTATTGACAGATTTCAACAATTTTTTCACTGCTTTATTAGTTTTGATATATTTTTTAATTCAATTAAGTAAAATATAGTATTATCAACATCATAAAACTTCTCTATTGGAAAATCCCTATTTCAAATTTTTGGAGGTGATAGCTCAAACACTGTTATGTTGATTTTGTACAAATAATAATATTATTTGTACAAAATCAGCGTCGCAAAGTTGCGTCGCGTCGTTTGTATTTTTAGGAAAAAAATGATAATTATTTTCAAACTCTATTTTTCGTAATTTCATTCAATTCGATTTGATAAGAGTCAAATAAAATGATTAAAACTTTGCAAAAATAATTATTAATATTCAAAATATGATAAAATCATAATACTTCACCGCTTTATAGAGAAATAATGAAAAAAAGTAACCCATAAAAAACAAGTTTTTACTATACTCCCTTTCTTTGTAAAATATAACAATAATTAAAGACGAATTAAAACATATAACATAACACTAAACTTACAGAAATTTAATATATTTCTAAAATGTCAGATATTTTGAGATGTCAAGATTTTGATAGATTGAATTATCATCAATATGCGTACCTTATAAATTTCCAGTGTCAAATGATTTAGTCAGAATCAGATTTGAGTAATGTAGAATTCTTCAAAACTAAGCAGAAATCTAAATGAAATAAATTATTATTTGAATTTTTCCCAAAAAACCCAATTTTGCTGTCATCTATGAACCAATTGTTTTGTAAATTTTCGAAATTCGTAGTGATGTACCTATTATACCGAAGGAGCAATTCAAATTTAGAAAATATTCCGCGATGTTGCTAATCAAACTTTCTAATGATTCCAATTTGAAAAAACCAATAAAATTCCAATAAATCCGAAATTATACTATAATTATTATTTTTTTTTAACGAAAATTTGATAGATCTTCTTAATCGTCGCCACGAGTCGGCTTGCCAAGTTTCAGCTCGATGGGATCACGGGAAAAGGGTGAAAAATCGATCCAAATTTTTGTTGACGGCAAGCAAGCAGACGCCACTTGTTAATATAAAGGGAGTAAAAAATAAAACTTTTTTGTCGCCTTCTTATTTAAAACTGAAAGAGAAACACCCCCGCGATTTTTTTAGATACTTTTTCCGCATAAATACTACCTTCATTATGTTTTTTTGATAAAAATGATTAGAGGAAAGATACAAATTATAGCTAGACCGCATTCAAAAGAATGTACGTAAAAATATGTGTGTTGTTACGACGCAAAAAATGAACATAAAATAAGTTTTTCTTACTAGAAGTAACCCTTTTTAAACTAAAAAATATATATTTATTTGGTATATCATGTTGAGGCTTGCCAGGCAACTTTTCCCCCGCTTTTTTCTTACCGGAAAAAGCTAGGAAATGGTCTTTTGATTGTGGTCGACCCTTATAGTATATACAATCTAGTTTGTATATACTCTAAGGGTCGACCTATAGTAGGGGCGTTCTATTTGCATGAGGGCAGCGTTTTACCCACATATATCACTAAAAGGCACGTAGGTAAAGCAAAAAATGTTACATTTTTTTATCGCATTGCCAGCAATTAGCCTAGGTGTACGCAGACAGTGAAAATTACGTTAAAATTTCATTGCGTTAGGTCAAAATCTTCAAGTATGTGAGAAACACATAACGCAAATTTTCTTACCAGGACCGCAAAAAATGTTTTTTTTTTTATTGCATTGCCAGCCGTTAGCCAAGGCGCATGCAGATGGTGGAAATGACGTTAAAATTTCATTGCGTTAGGTTAAAATCTTCAAGTATGTCAGAAACTCTTAACGCAAACTTTCTCACTTGGACCACAAATTTTCTTACCAGGACCGCAAAAAATGTTGAATTTTTTTATCGGCTCTCCACTCCCGATTTCACTTCAGCTTCCGTACTCTGGACCTCACTTCCGCACTCCGGATCTCACTTCCGATTTACCTCTGACTCGTAATTGCGATCCGTAACTTCGGATCTCACTTCTCTCGATTCGCAATCGTGACTCTTCCGAATCTCAATCGTGACTGATTCTCTTCCGACTCGCACTCCTCCTCAGACAGAACCTCAATCGGAACTCACCTCCTCCAAACCTCCCTCGAAGCCGGCTGCCCCCCATATACCCTGCCCGGCGGGGCGCAGCGCCCTCCAAGTTCGCCATTGGGTTAATCCTCTTCGTCTGTCTCGTCATTGGTTCCCGCGCCGATCTTCCTTCCTCGGTTGGACCAGCGCTTCGTCACTCGGGATCTCGTCTCTCGGCCATTTCCTCAGTCTGTCCGCCTCCTCGCAATGTGCAGAGCTCGGTCTCATGCGCAATTTTTCCTTTATAGCGGCTCCCATGCCTACGCCAGCCAACCCATGCCTACCTCTTTTTTATATAGTTAAACTTATCATTTCTTCTGGACCAACAATTACATAGTAAAAAAATCGTAAGTTAAATCGAAAAAAAAACTAGCAGGTATAGTCCTTATAAATCAATCTTTGACGCCTTAATAATATTACATAGGCAGTATTTGAAACAAATGAATACGGTCCATACGTTCCACATATTTGTGTAAATAATCTATGTATTTATATTAATTAAAAGCACTGAGCAGTTTTACAATGACAAACTTCGTCTCCAATCCTGACGTAATTTAGTATGGGATATATTGTGGGAGTCAGTGTCTCATTAAATTCATTTCTCTTTTGAGATATAAAAAAAGGTTATTGATTTTTAAAATAATTAGGTATATCCTCTATATGTCTGTAGAAAAGGAATCCGTCGATAAAACATAAGTTAGCATATTTTTCCTACACCCAAAATGATTCAATATTCACATAGAATTTAATAAATAACACAGTCTCACTTATTACTCACTTATATCACTCTAACGATTAATTATAATTATTAAACATACAGTAGGTATAATTTTACTGTCTACTAAAATCATTAAAACACACATAAAATAAACCACGTTTGACTTAATGTAAAAAGACATTTCGGGGTGTTTTCAATTTTGATTAAACATTACACAATTATTACGACTAAGCAGCAATTTTATCGACAATTTAATCTTACAAAAAAAACAATAGATATATATATTTTTTTTAAATTCAAAATTACTCAATTCCAGTATTTCACCAATTTGAATTCATTAATTGACAATTTCATTTTACACGGTTTTCAGATAAAAAAATCCTTCAGCCTTTTGTAGATTAAAAATATTACTCTTAATTATATATTTTATAATAAAAGCTTTTTGACAAGTCATTCAATAATAAAGCTTAATCGACATGTTTACTATTTGCCACAATATTGTCGGTACAGATATAGACATTATTTAAAACATTTTCTTTTTTGAAAAAAGTATTCCATACGATAAAGATACAATAAGAAAATAGCCTAAGGCCCGGTTGCGCCATCTAAAGTAAAGGTAAAAAAAGTTACTCGAGTAACGTTTTTTACTAAAACGGGTTGCGCCATCTATGGTAAAAATATTTAACTCGCCGAAGTACATACATATGAGTAACTTTTTTTTACTCTCCAAGATAGGTGGGTAAAGGTAAAAACGTTGGTAAAAAAAATGGCCGTCCTCTCACAGCTGATTTGAAAATGTGACATTTATCCATATAGGTATTTGTCATTTGAATTTTGTCGCTGTCATTTTCGTATTGAAATTTGTAAACATTAAAATGAATCTTTTAATTTCGCGTTATTTTAGCGATGGTTTGACGTTTGTTTGGTTTGTTTCATAGAATAAAGTGGTTTGTTTGAACTGGTTTTGAACCGCAAAAGTACGTATTGCCAGTGGTGAAAAACTGAAATAAATCAAATTCCATAGACAAATGCGGTATTTGAGGTTTATTCCGCTTGGCACCCTATTAGCCTTATGATTGGTTTGACAGCGGTAAAAAAGACGTTTGTGCAACCCGAAATCGAGTTTACTCTGAGCTGAGGGTAAAAAAAGTTACTCGGGTTAATGTTACTCGAACCAAATTTACTTCTGCTGGCGCAACCGAGCCTTTTACCTTTTACCCACCTATCTTGGAGAGTAAAATAAAGTTACTCATGTATGTACTTCGGCGAGTAAAATAATTTTTACCATCGCTGGCGCAACCCGTTTTTAGTAAAAAAGGTAACTTGAGTAACTTTAAAGTCACTCGAGTAACTTTTTTTACCTTTACTTCTGCTGGCGCAACCGACCCTTACATTGGGGATCTATCTAAAATGGCAAAAACGTTTCCACGGGACATCTATTTTAATTTTGACGGTATTTAAAACGCAACATTCCTCAACATCCACATAAGATGTAGGCCTTATCTGATTCGTTGCTTGTATTTAATAAAAGCCAAAATATGGCGAGGTGTATCATTACCAAAAGATTATACTTACATTTTATTTTACATAGTTACAAGTTACATCGTCCATTATACACCTATATGTATTTTCACATTACAATAAATTTTGATTAGAAAAGAAAAAAAGCTATTACGAATATTAATACAAAAAAAATAATCCTGATTCTACACAGAATGTATATATTTTATTAATTTATAGGTTTCTTACTTTCCTTTGACTTTGTTTCCTTTTTTTGTGTGCGTTAAATGATACATGAAGTCTGCGTGTACCTATCGTCGTTGCGTAATTACTTGCTTTTTGGGATCGCGGCGTCGTAATTACTCTCGCTTTCAATGTTAAATTTACGTATACATCACACATAATATATCATCGATATATAATATGTAATACCGGGGACATTAAATCGTTCGTTGAATTATTAAATTATTATTAATTATACAACCGATACCTCTCAGCCCGATTATTGATAAATAATCTGTGAATTTAGTAATAGATTTCAAACGCCTAGGCATAATCTTTTCTCTGTTCCCTCACAGCTGCTTGGTAACAGATGGGATTTTCTCCCCATTCCCTTGGGACGATTTATTCGGAAATATTATTTTTTCGCCGATTCCAGAAAAAAAAACCTTTGTAAACCTATCTACTGATAATTTAAAAATATTTTTCTGTGTCGGCAAACGTTTTATTGCACCGGCCGTCGGGAATTCTAAAATGTCACGAAGTCCGGGCCTATTCGTAACTACGATTACCTGTTGTTTTCTAAAAGGTCAGCTGTACTGGCGGCCGCCAAATTCAAAGAAAATGCACCTTCTACCATAGCTCGTGTTTTATGACGCGGCCTGTTCATCCCCGGGAACGTCCACGTTTCCGCATCCCAGCCACAGTATAATAAATACATACAGTATGTTATCTTGGCAGTGTCCTTGAAATAAATACCTACGGCCGCTTGGTACTTAAACTTGGTTAAACACGCACCAGGGCTGCTCATTGACTGACTCTTTATGGTTTGGGGTGCCATAAATTGCCGTAAATGTATGCGTGGGAGCGTCCCACACTGCTTGCGTCCGTACGTTACTGCAGCCCTGCGGCGACAGAGCAGTCCGAAGTATACCGAGATTTCGAAGGGTGTCGTTTCGGCTGTTTGTATGAAGATATAATACTGTGTGCTTTACTATACTGTGTCCCAGCGGAGAAAGGTTTTCTGATGCCGCACGTGCGCATAATCTTATTGCAAAAGCGATGCCGACAAGCTCTGCTGGTCATAAAACTATTTTAATCGTATTCTTTGTTGCTCGTACCAAAAGAATATTATTTCTGAAAACCCAATTTTAATTTATTTTAAAATCAGTTCCCCGACTTACTTATTTCTATTACGGTGGCCGGGCAAATCCTGTACAGTGAAGCGACCGTCTGTTAAAGCTATTATCGAAATGCGGATCCGCGTCACGTTTCGCCGTCGATCTTATGGGAATTAATCCTCCACGGTAGTGATAACTATATCATGGTCATGATGCACCGCCAGACGTGTCCACAGAATATGGACCAAAAGATGTGTCCACAGGGGCGTGGTTGAAGCACTCTTCAAATTCATCGTCCGAATATAATCATCACTAGCGATGGGTCGTCGACGTATTTATCGTCGACGAAACGAGACCGTCCATTTCCGTCCATCGCACGATACCAAATTCGTTTAACACTAGGTTTACGGCACCCGTCAAATTGACGGATTTCCGATTTGCTTTGTAAATTTTACTAAACAGGCAGAATTTTTTTCTGATTTTTTAAATGACTTTTTATAATGGATCAGTACAAATATATTTACAGTTTTTTTTATTCGGAAACCTCTTATTTTAGAAAATCTTGTTGCTTTATACCTATCTCTACGGACACCCGTCAAATTGACGGATTTGCTAGTTTAAAGAATATCCTTTTTGAATTCGTCCCATTTGTGAAATTATTACATTTGAAAAAACATAATCATATTTCTACAATTTGTGTGAAGCAATGAAGAAAGAATGTTATCGATGTTTTTGATTCAAACACAAATTACAAGAACTTATGCGCTGCGTAACGCATTTGGAGCATTATGATTTATGAGGCAATAAAAATGGTCTCTTCAAGGGTTGATTTCTGGCAAAGTTGACCATATGACAATCTTCAGTCTTAGAATTGTAGTCTGTGTATGAAGACGTATATCAAGTTTTAAAATTTTAGCAATGCGTATAAATATTTGCAAAGAAAAAATCTACTTATTGTAAGAATTTTTAATTTGTAATTTTCTAATAATATCTAATTGTAGTTTTCTAATAATTACTAATTACTTTTGCAATAATATTTATTTTATCTTCACCCATTTTTAGCAACCATGAGTAAATCAAGAAAGTATTTGGAATTATTGATAGAAATTTCTAACATCGATGAAGAACATTCCGGTATTAGCTCTGAAGAAAGAGCACTTAAAAGTGAAAGTGAACATGAATCCGAGACTTCCGAATCCTTCTACAGCGAAATGACAGAAGAGTCATCAGAAGAAGAAAACATTCTAGGTCTTGGTAAAAAAAGAATGCGCATTTCCTCAAGACTGCACAAATTCTATCTGCACAACACATTCTAAAAAAGAATTAAACCATTTCAATTGAACAATTGAGGACTTCAGTTAAATAAAACAGTTAAATAAATCATTTAATACGAAAAAACGAAGTACTTACGTGCATCCGTCAATTTGACGGGTGCCGTAAAGATAGGTATATAAAAAATGCCCGTATATAAACCTAATGTTATATAAATATGACGACCATAGATATAGTCTATGATGACGACTATCTATAATAAATGTCAATAACAAATCAGATGTCAGATTCAATTTTTGTTTTTGGTTTATGGTTCTCTTTTCTATGGTTTCTGGTTGGTTTGTCTGATTGACGGAGTTTGTTTGGTTTGTTTTAATGTTTTGTGGTTTCATGATTGAGAGGGTTTTTATTTGCGGGATGGTATTCTGTAATTAAAATATAAACATGTGCAACTATGATTCAAAAGGACGCTAAGCCACTTTCCTGCTGGCCATACTTCTCATCTTAGGGTATGTTGCAATAGTGTTGGGTATGCCGCAAAAAGCGTATTTGAAACATTACAGTATATTTAGACAACTTAAAATGTCGCATTGAAAATAAGACGAATAACTACCAATTGCATGTAACTTTTGAGGATTGTTTTAATTGTAAAAGAAACGAAGGGTTTATAAAAAATATTACGAAATTATCTCTACGAGATGTTTTCAATATGTACGTATTGAGGTTCCCGATACTATTAGAATATAATTTTATTTTTTTTACAATTTTTTAAACAAAAATTAATCTTATATTTTTTTCAATTTGGTTAAAATTTTTGGTTGTTTTATTTTTTTCTGTATTTCTACACAGGATGCAAAATAAATTTCGTAAAAAAAATAGGCTTCACTCCGTTTGTGATCCAATTTCTGGAAAAATAATTTGAATATTCAAATGAAATGCCATATTTAGACCATCAATAATATTGCTGAGGGTTGAAATATGGCATTTCAACCAATTCCTAAAAGGTTCTCAAAGTTATAGTTGCCTGCATGTCAGCTAGACTTTCTAATTGTCTTGCTATCTCTACAACTCCATGAACCTCTGCAAGAACATAATTAATAAAATAATGCGACTGTTTATTTATTTCTGGCTAAATCCAAGATAATGGTCCCATTGCATATACAACGAAAAAGATTATTTCACTATATTATTGAATGTGCTAATAACAAAATGAAAGATAATTTACGTTTAAAAAGTAAGTATTAAATAAAATATTACACTTTAAAGTTTCGAAAAATGCACTGAATATTTTGACATTTCATAGGCAATATATGAGGTTAGGTTAGGTTATTCGGTTTGGTTTAGTTAGGTTAGGTTATTAGGTTTGGTTTAATTTAGATTACGATTATTTTAGTTAGATTAAATTAACAGGACTTTAAATTATATAGCGAAATACTTGTTTTCATTGTATGAACAACGGGACCATATCCTTGGATTATTCCCTTTGTTTTTTCACTTTTCTTTTTGTTTTATTTCTTATTATTGTTGATAATTAATATTATGTACTTATTGTTTTGCATACTTTGTTTCTTACTTTCTTTTGGTTAATTGATAGCTTTTCTGTCATTAGAATATGATGTTCGGGAGAGTGTTGATTTATACTTTGTATTTCACTTCTTTGTTTTATTGCTTAATATTGTTGATATTTATTATTATGTAATTATTTCTTTTCGTACTTTATTTCTCACTTTTTTGGTTTATTGCTCCTTTTTCTCTCATACTGTTAGTTAGATTAGCGTTTAACATTTGAAATCATATTGGTATATGAGTCGTTCTTAATTGAGCTCCAGTTGAATATTTCAAGATTACGTTGTTTTGTTAATTTATTGTAACTGACAACTTGTGAATACTCTGTATAATGTATAATATTAATGAATTTATGTACGTTTGATATTTTGTTGTTTGTACATTATCTCACTTTTTAATAATATTTACAAATTGAACATATGTTTGTAATGTAAATGTTATGTTATAAATAAATAAATAAATAAATAGTAATTGAATTGAATTAAATAAATATTCTATATGATACGGTTACATCATTCTGTTCGCGTAGCTCCGTATTTTTCACGGACAGTCGGGAATGTTCTATATGATATGGTTACATCATTTTGCTTGGTGGGATGCTTGTGAGTGCTATGATACCATGGTTTCTTATAAAATGATGACAATTTTAGTGGCATCTTGTTTGCATTACATAAGAAATGTATTTTGTAGAACATTTTCAAGCCATTATACTTCATCAAAACGCAAATTTGACTGGGGTCACTTTATACCCCACTCCGGCCACCCATCCTATTTTCGATCTTCCGGTACCCGAAGTTTAAAGAAGCGACCAATATAAAATACTTGTGGGTAATCATAGATCATAAAATAAGCTTTTTTTTAAACACAAAATATGTAACAAAAAAAATAGCAAAAAGAATTTCGCTTTTGGGAACAATCCGAAGATATATCAAAACAGAATCTTGAAAAAAGATGTACAACACAATAATAACCCCTCAAATTAACTACTGCAGCAGTATAATATGTACCATTTCTGACTAGTAAGAAGAATTAAAAAAATTAACAATACTGTAAAATAAAGTGCTAAGAGTAATATTAAAATGAAATTGCTAACAAAAGAATCAATGTGATGATAATGACATTCAGACATATTGTGATTTTCTTAGTCTCTTCTTCTTTGTGCTGGGTTCTTCCAATAAAATATGGTGTTGTAGACTCTTATTTTATTGGAGGTAACAATACGGTTTACAGAGATGACAATTAACAATAGCGGTCTGTCTCGATACACTGGAAAAAAAGCCCTCACTCGACGGGTGCGCGACCTTATATAACATTCGTTTTCTCTTTCATGCCTCGCGACATACGTCCCTCAGATCTATTACACATATAATTAAATTTAATGTACTTCTGTTTGTATACAAAATTATGAATGAACAACACTTTGCACTCATCAGCCCTGATGATGGACCCTGCAATGGGATCCGAAACGTCGGCCAGAAAGGTTGTAATAACACGGCATCATACCCCAGAAGACAAAGACCAGAAGATTGTACCATGATTTTCGCATTTGTTTTTTTTTTTCAATTTAAAAAAAAAAATAGAGATGCGAACACGGAATACGTGTCACATCCATATTCTTACTATTTTAAAACTAAGCTAAACGCTTGTGCTATGAAAATAGGACTGACTTGCTAGTCTGGAGTGAGGTTCGAACCCGCAACCTTTGGATCACGAGGCGAGAGTCCTTACCACAAGACCATCAAGCTACTCAATGTTAAACAATAATCTGTTTCGTTTGATTCTTGTTGGTGAAAACCAAGCTTTTGAGTATTTTTTGTTTTGTTTGTGAATATAATCGTCCATTTAATGTTGTATATTATAGGTAGTTGCCAGAGGAAGTCAGGATGGTGGTGGCGATGCCGGAAGCTGCACAGTCGGAGGTGATATTCGTGATCGAGGGCACGGCCATCAATGGAGCCTACCTGAATGATCTAAAGATCAACTACATCATACCCACATTAGAGTGAGACATAAACATATTTAAATTTCTTAAATGTTTTCCATTCGATAAATGATTTTAAATAAAATTTTTGTTGTTTGCATGGAGACTGAACTTATGATTAACGTACTGAATGTTAGCAAATTCTAAGTGATGTTATTGGAGGGACATGAACGTGTGGCTAGCTCGGATTATGAGTTTGATTCCCGGTATGGTCACATTACATCTATGTGAAATTGTCAAACCTGGGTGTTTCTGTGATGTGGTTTGCTGCAGTACTTGCACCTCGTGGCCTGCTGCAGTGTTAAAAAAAGTGAGTTTGTGTATTAAAGAAATATGTTCTAGTAAGAGGGCGGTAAAGTAGATGATTCTCTGTAGGCAAAAATAATTTGTTATCTAAAGCAAGAATAACAGTGCATAAAAATACAAAGAATTACTTTATTTTATTTAGTTTAGCACAAACACAGTCATTATGGTATAACATATTGT
Organism: Agrypnia vestita; assembly: GCA_016648135.1. Classification (NCBI taxonomy): domain Eukaryota; kingdom Metazoa; phylum Arthropoda; class Insecta; order Trichoptera; family Phryganeidae; genus Agrypnia; species Agrypnia vestita. The sequence continues at coordinate 633 of JADDOH010023254.1, read as the reverse complement.
CATCTAAATGATATCATATAAAATATTGCTATCATATATTTCTTTCTAAGTTCTAATCATTTCATATCAAGATATGTATAAATGTCTCATAGAGACGAAATAATATTTTTTTTTATGGGAATGTAGACACGGAAGTTTTTGGGTGTTCATAGGGCTTACAACCTATCGTAAGACTGGCTTAAGTGATCACTTTACACATTGTAACGTTCACCATTTTCACCCATCATAGAATACCATATCTATCAATTTTTTTTGGAAGTTGTATATATGTAAGTTTTACAACCCGTTTCATATGTATGTTGTAATTATCATTAGCGCGACCGGCATCCAAAGCTTTTTCATTCCCTTTAATTAAACATAGATGTCACTGATGAGATATATATTTTTTATTGGAATTCTTAAAGCAATATCCTTTATAGCAGCGGTTTCCAACCTGGGAGGCCGACTATTGCCAGGGGAGGCGCCGAAATTTTTTAATAAATTAATTTTTATACCGTAATATCTACAAATGAATAAAACTTCATACCTTAACGTAACAGTGAAAATTCAGTGCATGAATGTTTGAATAAAAACTAAATATCGAGCCAGGTTAGTAGTCGAAAAAGAGATACGAGTGGCGTTCTCCACATTGCC